>KI915045.1:8384745-8425973 GCA_000473445.2 Anopheles farauti
GTGAAAACGCTGTACTAACTCGTCCATAATTGGTGCACTTACCCTATCTAGAATTGTCATTTGATTATGACAGCGCCCTCTTATTGTCATCGTAAGCAGCCAATATTGATCTAGTATTCACATAGAGATGTTGACGTTTAAAGTGAGTATTTGAAAGATTGACTGTAATTTTTACCCAAAATGAAGAAGAGAGTGACATTTCACGATGAATGATTGATAGTATTGTACATATATGATCTCATAAAGTCGAAGATCGAAAGATGTTTTAATATGGAACCCTTGCGGTATAAAATCAACGTTAAGGTTCTGGAATGTAACATTTTAAGACATGTCACCGTTTTTTTGGGGGATAAAAGGCAAATAACATCCGTTGAACATAAATTCTCGAGCGGCATAGTTCGGTGCTTCCAAAATCGTGCCCACAGTCTTAAGATCGATCAGGCAAAACCAAAAACTTACAAAGGAAAAAAATCATGCAGAACCAATCGAAAAGTTCGTGGTCTGATGGAACCGTAACCATCTGCACTTTTTTCGACTTGCCCCATTGGTTGCCCTAATCTGTTTCGCTCACCACTCACAAGGCACGTCAGCTGACGATGGTGTGACTGATGAGTGAGCTTAACATGGTGTGCGGTTTAGCCGCGCTGAAGATTGAATAATGCACGATCATCACGCAACGTGCCGGGAGTTGTTTTGTTTGGCGTTCGCGAGCGTTGTTGCGGGGCTAAGCAAATAAACATGCTGATCCGCTCCAGCCGGTTGGGACGTGAGGGTAAGACGTACGAACTCTCTTTAGCCTTGGCGTGGGGTTGGGTGGCTTTCGTTGCATCTCGTGTACCCAACCATCCCATGTCAGTTGTTCGGGAGCCTTCGGGAGTCTTGATGGTGTCTATTCCGGCACCTGATTGGCAGGCATAGAACGCACGGGAAAGAACTTCCCGTACTCACGAGAGAGACGATTGACGGAGACGACGACGACGACGACGACGGTTCCTGGGTAAGTCTAGCAAAAGGCGCGAACGAACAAAACTTGTTGCAACGGAACTTTGACCAACATACAACATGACGAACGTACGCGAACGTGTGTATGTGAGCAAACCAGACGTGGTGGAACGAAGAGCAAGGCAGGAAAACAAACTACGGCTCGCCGAGCGACGAGTGTATCTTCACGTTGCCCATTTCCTAGCAGCGAAGCAATGCGAGGTCTCCGTGGTACGGTTTCCGCGTTTAACGGCTGGAACATCGCTGAAACAGGGCCAGAGACCCTAGACCCCATTAGGAAGCAAGTACCAAAACACCACCACCACCAACACTTTCCCTCTCCCTCGCCGCGGGCTTTGGCCTTTTGCTTTCATCCGACCAACCAACCTCCAAGACCCGAACCGTAAACGAACTCCTTTCGCCCAACAACGCCGGACACACGCCGGTTATGCCATTTAGCGTGCGATCTTGGGCCGGTGCGGTTTGGTTTGCTTGTAACCACCATCAGGATCAGCAGGTGAAGCGGACTGCATGGCCTAGTGTTCCCAATTCCTGTCCACAGTCGCTTCCCGGCCACCGCGGTGGAATGTGGGAACAGCCATCGCGAGACGATCTCAGCCGGGAGAATTGTCATGTGAGCTAGACCCAAGCTAGGGAACGAAACGTGCTCCAAATCCGTGTGAATCTTGTGAATCGGAAGTCGGGTGCAGGAAGCTGTCGGGTGACGAGCAATGTTCGAAAAGCGTCCGGAACTGGTCGTCCGTGTGCGGTGTAAGTGGCGTAATTGAGGTTATGAGTGCGAATTTGTGCGCAAAATGCGATAATTGTGCTGAGCGCGATAGGAACCTCCGACGATGTGGAGCCATCTCGAAATGGGTTACAATGGTGTGAAAGCTTTGGATATCCCACACATCCGCTCGTTCTTTACGGTGAATGTAATCTTGTTTTACGTGCACTGCCGAAGGTCGGTTGCATTTTTTGGTGGCTCATTAGTGCGTGAGGTGATCCAGTTTTGGCTCGTGCGGCTGAGTCGACAGCCCTTTGGCGTTTCGGTAATGCTCTTGTGATTGGCAGAGCAAACCGGTTACCCATCGGAGGAATCGAACGTTCCAGTAATGATTCGTGTCCCCAGAATTGCTCATTAAAGCCGAAAACTCACCAAGTCGTTGGGGAGGCCAAGTCAGGGCCCATGTTCTTGATCTCAAATCTCACCAAATACGGCCGATTCTACTATTCTTCATAGTTACTCCGAGCCAAAAGGAACAGCTTCTAAAGCTGTTGTTTCTAGTGCAGAAAAAGACGAAAAACTCTCAGGAATATTTCTAGTGTTCAAGGTGACTTACGTTGTTGGAATAGTTTAAAGGAGTTCTGAGCCTTTAGCTGAACTGTTAAAAACGAATGCAAAGGTCATCATTATCGCGAATACTAATTGGTTTGATTTGTGGTGCTTGTCAGCGCCCTCTGGTTGGCAACATGAGAAATAGCGTTGAATATAGTACTCGCGTAACGATATAAAAGTTGTTAGAAGTCTTTGTAATTGGCTTGAATTAAGCATAATCAATTGTAATATTTTATTTACAAGGAGCAAACAAAGAAAAAAATAATTTTCAATAATAAAAATTCATTGAATACAATTCACTAAGATTGCTACGATCACAGATTTAGTAGATTTGCTACTACACAGAAATACACAGAAAAAATACACAGAAAAACACCATACTCTATTCTAGTCGGCCATGAACTAAACATATTCTGTTCTTTCTTTTTCAGATCTGGAAACTTCATCGACGGAGCAGCCTAGCTCGTGCGATAGTTCGATGTCGGCGCTACGCCTCCACACACCCGGTTTTGGCAAGAGCGCCTCGAGCAGGCGTCCCATCGTTCTGCCGAAACCGGTGCCCCAGCTGGAGTTCCCAGGCCCACCGTCGTACGAATACTACGAGCCAAGCTGTTGCTATATGCCGCTGCCACCGCCACCTCCACCACCGCCTCCGCCGGCACATTTTCATCATCACCATCACGGACCGCCACCATCCCTCGCCGGGACGATTCTTTCCGACCATCACAACTACTACACGCTGAACGACTGTCTCGAGTGTGCCCGGCAGGAGGCGGAACATGTGCCGCTGTATGCCACCACCAGCAGTAGCACGGGGCTGCCCGGTACGATCGGTTCCGGCAGCCCGACGAGGCGGCGGTCGCGCAGTGTCAGCGTCGTCAGCCAGAGTATGAGCCTTGCGAGACGTCCGAGCCAGATGCTGGATCCGGCCACCGCCATCGCGATCGCAGCGACCAACGCTAACGTATGTTACACGCCGCAACATTTCAGCTTAAGCAAGAAGGGTCTGCTGCAGATCGACTACTCCTGCAACTGGAACAACCTCGATCGATATATCGCGAAATAGGAAGAAGAAAATGGATTCGGAACCCCGGTACACTTACACGGCCACTGCACGCACACTCCTCTAGTAAATAAGATAATTTAAAACAAAACTCCAGGAAGAAGGATATGCGTAGCGTCTGTAAGGAGGTTATATATTTTATTGCTGCTAGTGAAAATGGCTAGCGAGTACGTGTACTAAATGTGTAAATATCGTCAAAAAATAATTGTTCTTTTAAAAGCTGGCGTTTGTGTTGGAATCTTTTATCCATCCGAAAGAAAATTGTTAAATTTTTGTTTATGGCTCATAAGTCTTTTGATTTGTGATAAATTAAAGCAAAACAACGATGAGCCTTTTTTCTGCAATAATTTGAATAATCCTAACACAATAAGTTCATAAATGAATCATGTCGACGGGCTTATGCGCCTAAATGTATGCATCACGCATTATCTCATGGTCGACATAGTTTCGCTCAATTTCAAACAGTATTGCGTACTCGGTAACACACTTTGTAGTTAAGCTTATTGTTTCGCATACAGGAACCTTTTAACATGCTTTTGAAAACAAATTCGCTGTTAAATCATTGTTTTCTTTACACTACTCGAAACATCTAAAAACATTCGACACACTGTTCGAATCGAGTGTATCCTATCGATGGGGTTTTTTCTTGTGTCAGATTTGACACTTGTCGTTGTTGTTTTCTTCAAAAGAAAACAAATACGTAGAAGAAGCAGGACGTGTGTTGTGTGCGCGTACTGTTGAATATAAAGATTTATCAAAAGTTCGTACTTAAGTACCAGTTGAACGATACATTTTTCTCGGTGATCTGATTCCTAATCCAACCCGATGGATTAAATGATCAGATTTTGCTCTATCTTAAATTTTTGACGGAGATCCTGGGTGTATAGTGTTTCTGGAGTTTTTATGGTTAAAAATGTCGCACTCCGCGTAGAAGAAGAGAAATATGTGTAAAGAGGTTGTCGTTCATTGTGATTTGTAGAAACAGAAAAAAAACAGAAGTACGCTTTTTATGGATCGTGCCGAGGAACGGAAATGAGCAGAAAAATCGGTCCGTACCCGTGCGTAGGTGGCAGCCGTGAAGGAATTACCGCATCTGCGCTACAGGATTAGGCTATCGGGGGGAGGAGGGTGACGAAAGATAGTTGGTGGTTTTCCCCCCACAGACAGCACCGCCACAGTCCGTTCGTTCGTGAAAGACGTTGTGACACGTACGCCTCGGTCACGGTAGGTGCCTTCCTGTGTTTCTTCGCGCAAGTGGCTTTTTCGGTGCGTACGAGTGTGCGTGTGTTTTCGTGTTTATCGACGGACGGGTTTTTTGGTACGGATCTCCACTTTCTGCTCTGCAACAGGTTAGCGAAAAGAGGAAGAAAACAATCAGCTGAGTCGCCTCTTATTACAAGACGCATTAAATCCGTACACTTCTTGCACTCATTGCTTCAAGGGTGAAGCAAAGGAATGCACGAAGAAGAGTGTGCGTGCGTGCGCGCACGGGCAGGAAACAAAAGACGGCCCGAAAAAGGAAGACACCTTTGCACAACAAACACACAAGTACAAGCAGCGGATCCTTCGCCAGCGGCACACCAAACGCACCCACCGTGCACGTGTGTAAGCGAGACGGAAGAATCGATACACCTACGATGGAAAGGAAAACGAAAATCTTAGTGAACTAACTTCCATGCCCGTGTGAACAAGCCAGGAGAAGGAGGAGGGTGGGCCGTGTGTTTTGTGTGCCCCTGCGTGCCACCTGTGCGCGAGCGCACTGCGTACGCAGGGGGTGTTCGTTAGTGTGCGTGCACGATGTACGTCACTGAAGCGCGGCGGCGGTAGCGCAGCAGCAGCAAACGAACGATGCTTTCGGCGTAATCCCACAACCACCATCACCACCAACCAGGCGGTGAAGGTTGTTGCTTTTTTCGGTTCGCGTTTCCGTGCTCGAACCCGTGTGCGGTAGGGGATTTCGCGAACATCGTCCTCCGTGGCGGCTCAGTCCGTATCGGAGATTGCATACACCAGCGGCCGGCTCCCGGGTCGGTACGTGTCGGGATAAGGGTGAGGTTTTATCTTATCGCGCTGCCAACATTCCGCCGCTTCCAAGCCGTGTGCGTCGTGCGTGATCGCCCGTGCTGCGAAGCGAACAGTAAAAAAGCGGTGAAAAAGAGGTTCTTATTTCGTAACCTGCGTCTCGTTACACTCGATATCGACCGATAGAGCGAAGTGCAAATACACATTATTTTGGCAGTCAGTTCTTGTGCAAATACGGGTGATACAGACACGACGGTTTTTGCAAGTGTCGCCTGCTTTGTTGTTGTTTGTTTTTTTTTTCGATCGATTACGTTTGACAGGTGGGTCCGAGGTGATTAGAGCAGGTCCGAGAGCAAGGTGTGTTATGTTTTTGTTGATCATAGTATGCATTCAACGCAATTTCGCGCAAATTAAAACCATCTCCGACGAGACACCAAGAGTGAAGCGCATCGTACGATGTCGGTACGCTGTTTCTGTTTTCACAATTATCGCCCAAAGATAACGCACACGGCCCCGAAAGCAGCAACAGTTCTTTGTCGTCGTCGTCGTATTCTTTGTCACAGGCCCAGTGTTTGATCGTGTTTGTTAGTGCGCACGGCAATCGTGTGTTGGTAATGAGAACACGTCTCCCGTGTTTGTTCCCGTGGGTGTTTCCCCGCACCGGAGTGGGAAAAACAGTGCACATACACAGAGAGCAGACCCTACTACTGGCATTTTCTTTCATTTTCCAGCTGATGTGAATGCGCTTTCCATAAGGCGATCCCAAAAAAAGTGTCTACATTTGTGTGAAAGTGCGTGGCAGTGCGAGGTAGCCAATAAAATTGCTCACGCGTTCTTTGTATTTATGTGTGTGATGCGTTAGATATTGTTTCGTTTTTCGAAAGTCAGGTCCTGTTGACAGCTGATGCAATAAGTGTCCCCCCAATTACATCCTGCATAGGTGCGCCACGTAGTGAAAGTGTGTGAGCGAAGCAAAAAAGTGTCGTATCTCGTGTCACCAATATAAATACACACATCTTTTTCATCCCGCAAACCCGTGTAGAGCGTCTCCCAAAGGCGTTATAGAGCGACTAGAGGAAGAGGAAGTGCGTGAAGAGAGTTTGGGGAGAGTACCAGCTGACAGATTGTGAAGTGCTTCTAGGATTGAATTGATCAAAGCAAGCGACGGCGACGGTGGTTGCTGGCGAGCTGTCTTGTTTGCTGTGAGTTCTTGTCTTTGGTGTAAGGCTCTACCCACTACCACACCAGTACAACTTTTGGTAAGTATTAATATAAAACAGAGCATAATAGAGCATCTCTTGTACATTCCAATTAGAGCCCAAGTCCTTTACAGTCTTCCAAAAGTTCCACAAAACTTCTCTACATCGCATAGTTTTCTTGGAAGGATCTCGTGATCTAGTTGAGATGGGATCTTCCAAAATGTGGTACCCTTTTTGAAGTTCATGTGTCTCCAGAATCAATACGGGCAAACTAATTGCTACCTCGAATTGATTCTGGCTAAAATATCTTTTTGAAAATCACTTAGAATATCAGTTCAGATTTTCTGGTGGTGTTCTAGTTTTTTATGGATTTATAATGATACATTCGAACCAATTTAAGTACTCAGGTAAATAATAATAATGTATTATTTACAGACGTGTCTGTGCGCGAACTTGATCGTGTATCAATTTGGAAACACATGTACCGACGAACGAATAATGCGTGGTTGCAAAATGGGGCGTTCGCGGAATTTTCTTCCCGTACACAGCGCAGCGGTCTTGGGCAGGAAAATGCGAAAACAACGGCAGAGACAAGGAAAGCGAAGCAAACGACGCCGGGAGAGGGGAAGCAAAAGGTGTGTGGTGCGTTTTAATTTTATCCGATGATGGAACATTTTTTGTTGCCCATCCCCGCGAACTCGCGGCAGGTTTTCGCTTTCCGAAAGCAACGGAGAACGTTCACGCTCTCTTGTGCCTCTGCCTCTTTTCGGCAATCCCCGCTCGCCCCGCTCCGGAATCGCATCGCAGATGATGCTGACGATGATGAGCCGTTCTAGCGCCGGAAAAACACAGCATGTTGTCATGCTCGACGGGTGCGGGACGGGGATGGGAAAGGGGTGTCAAAGGAAGCAGAAGTTTACACCCCAAAAAATAACATTCGCGTATTGGAAATGTATCGTAAATTGTACACGGTTTTGCATTGCACTTGCAGGGGCAGCTACACTGCGGCACGTTTCGATAGAACCACTTGATTTACCAAGCACTTTCAAACAATGTTAGGATAGATCATGAAGTTTTATTTTTAATCTTAAACGATTTACCTTACCTCAAAGATTCATCATTCTTGAAGATGCAAAAATTTGATTTAATATTCATTTTAATCTTTGTTTACCAACGAATCTCGGGAGAGAAAAAATATAAGTAAAAATACAAACTAAATTAATTTAAGTTAGGTCATTTTGATCCATCGATTGGTTCCAGCACGAAATTTGGTGGAAAACTTAATTTTACCAGAGTGTCTTGATTTGCCAGAGTATCTGAAGTATCTCGGGGGTCGTGATTTAGGGTCCATTCTTGCATTCATATTCGCGCAAGTAAGGCTTAATGGGTCGTCGTTACAGAATCACTTGATGGAATTGTCGAATTGTTTGGATGCACATTCAGATGTGGAGCGTTCATGAATATTGTAAAATGAGATTACTTCAATCATTCGTTCATTCATTCAGTTTCCAATTGCGCCCATTTGCCGGCCAAAGTTCAACCCGGTGCGGAAGTGGCGTCCCAACCCTTTTGATAGAGCAATCCAGGAATTTTGATGTAACAGTTATTGTCGCTTATCAGTTCGGCCTCACCCTACCTCCTATCCACATTCCATTCATTGGAAGCTATCTTTATTTCGTGCTTGATTTGATTGCACTTCGTTATATTGGTACCTTATTTCCTCGCGGCCTATCAGTACCACCACTTCGAAGAAGAGGGTAATGGCTAACGCAATTGCATCGGATGCATTGGATTGTTGTTCCATACGGAGAAACTCTCGTTTCATTTTCGTTCATAGAGCCCGCTCGAGGGGGGGTAGACGCTGCGGGAGAGGAAACAAATACAGAAAACCACTTACCACCCCTCACCCACTTCACCCCTTTCAATCAGTTGTGAAAATGTGTGCGGTGCGATTTTGTAAACGTTCCGCCCCCTGTTTGGGGAGAGGGTGATATTCCCAGTTCCCGTGATTATCGCGCGAAATAGGGGTATTATTGCGTGGGAGGGTCTGGTGTACAGTCCACCATCAGCACCAGTTGTTCCATCGTTGGACGTGTTGGAAGGGACATTATCATACGGTGAAGGTATGACAAAAGCAACAAAAAAAAATAAATAAATTCAATCCGATACGATATTTTCTGTTTCCCACTTGAATTCTGCTCTCCTCTGTCACCCTTGAATCCATCACAACACGCAGAGAGGCCGCTCGTGCAAGTGTTGGTGGTGGATTTCACATGTACGGTACGATTAACTATTTGTTTAGATGACCAGATCCAGTGGCTGTAAGCGAGAGTTACAATTCAAGAAAAGAAATGAATTATTGAAATAATATTCAATGAGTAATAGTTTTTTGAGAAAGAGTCCCCTCAAATCATGAGGCGTGTGTGATTGAATGTATTTACCTTGTTACGTTCCTCCAATGCCTCCTTAGCCGTATGTATTATAATAGCACCATTGGTAGGTTTTATTGCTTCAGAGGCTTCTATGTTCCTCTAAAATTCTTAGCCAGATTTTGTTTCTCCATCGCTTCACACCAACTGCCAAAGTGATTGAACGGATAATTATCATTCGGAACGTACAAACCCCGGTTTGCCAACTCATGCCGATTATTGCCAAAAAAAAAGACCTGTCGTCAAATTCATGAGACTCATCGCGAGCTAGAAGCTTTGCTGCTGTCCGGCTCTTCTGGTCATAGGTTAAAGACCGTCACTCTCAACGAGCGAGATCGTCCGTCCTTTCGAGGGTCAACTAATAGCAACCCAACAGTCATCTTTCGATACTTTCTATGTATGTTTTTGATGGTGTTTGCTCATCGTCTCAACTAGTTACATTCCTTCGCGTGACTAATCATGATTTGCCGAAGATGAAGGAAATCGTTTTCGAAGATTTTTCCCACTTTGCCAAAAATATGGCACACGGAAGGGAAGGTATGATTGAGCGGCAGAAGAACTGGAATCGGGAAGCGGGACGAGTGTGCATCAATTACCGCAACCCCCGCACACGAGGGCGCTACTAAAATCGGGTTTAATATTATGCGATGATTATGTCTGTCAACGGGCCGCGGGATCGTACGGGAAATGCGGCTTTTTTTAGGGAAAACGTAACAAAAAAAAGGTATTTGAAAATCGATATGAGTCACAAAGTTTTGCAGTAGAGGGCGTAGGACGGGACGTGCCCAAAATATGTTCGAATTATGCAACGAATTATGTCAATTTTGTGTTAGTCAGAGCCGGTGTTCTGGTTTATGTCGATTTTTTTTATATATTGGCGAGCCTGGTTGAAGGAATGGGAACGAAAATTGATAAATTTTTCGTTTAAAATAAGAAGAAGGAACACCCTTATCTCTCGCCCTCTTGTAGGTGGCGAAAGAGAAAGACCGAGATTTAGATTTATAAAACGTATAAAAATATTCACATTACTATCACTTTAATGAAATAAATTTGTATGATAATCATCGGTAGATAATAAGGGGAAAAACGAATTAAACATTAAAACTTCTTCACCTTGAAAACATGTCATTAGTCAAAAAAGAAAAAAAACCTTAAAACGATGCTTCAAAAAACAACATGGCTATACGATTTTTTTTCTCTAAATTTTCTTTTAAAAAATTCACCGGAAGCAAAACCATGACGTCGTCGTGTACTGACGCTTCTTCAAAATGCGCCCCAGTAGAGTGCAACCTCCAATGGCCAAACGGCGGCACGGGGCGTTCCGTTTTCGGTGCCAAATTGCATCACCACCGTGCACACTTCCCGAAAACCAACCAGTGCGCGTTGTGCATCGGATACTGCAAGCGTGTTGCTCCTCAGCCCGGTGGGCGACAGAAAGACCGCCGTCCACACACCACACCACAACGATGGTGACCGATTCGCGATCTCTTAATTACATACCACGCCACATCTTCTTCGCATCGTTGCGACGGTGGCACTCGGTCCGTCCCCGGTCGTACGTGCTCTGCAATGCGGGAAGACCCGCAACTGTGTTGCGGTTTCGTAGTACGCGGGTTTTCCTCTTTTTTTTCGATTTTCCTTTTTTTCGAAAATCCTCCCCCCCCCCCCCCCGGCGAAAGAGTGTGGGTGGGTTTGATGCGTATTGCAAAGGTACTAGCGGGCGAGAGGGAGTGTTTTTTTTGTTTTGTGTGTTAAATTTATGCCTCATGAAGGACAAACGCAACCGTTGGACTATCTGCTTTTTGGGGTTGTTTTTTTTTCTGTTTGTGACTATCTCGAGGGGCGCAGCAAACATGCTTTGTATGGGTATGCAAATATAATAACGCAGCAGGCTGTAAATAGGAAGAGAGGGAGAGAGAGAGAGAAAATATACAGATAAAAAGCTGTCAGGTGAGGAGAGGTTGTGACCGAGCGTGTCGTGTTGTCGATTGGACTGATCGTTTGTGCATGTGCTGAAAAATAATGTACCCAATTGTTTGAATTAGGTAGTGAAACTTTACATACTAAAAACACCGAACCAAATGTCGATTCGTCTTAAATAAAAAACACTAAAAAAAAAGTGGAGCATGACCTTCACGCATGGCTCTAAAGGAGTCTAAATTTGAACCCAGAGCAATCGCTAATTTATATGCACACACATCATTATTATCCGCTTCACCGCAGCCGCAGCAGTGAGGTTCTCGCCGTAGTTTAGTGTCCGTCTAGACGACAGCTTTGCGACCAAAACCCCCCGGCGCGGACTGACCGAGACCAGTCATGCAAGACAAGGTCGTCCGGCTATTGGTAATTGGTAATTTCCCAGAACGCCCACCACGGGTCTTGCGGCACTAGCTCGCGATCACACTCACCCGTTTCCGTCGATAATTAATGACCGAATCTTTTCGAACTGCGCGCTTAATGCCTGCACTTTGTACTGCAACTTTTTGCGACCGACCCCGGGGGCTGTGCGTCCTGCGACCGCGGTGGAAGCTTTCCGACGCAAAAATAAAAAGCAACTCAATTTATAATTTTGAAATGGTTGTGGAAATGTGTGCGAAGATTGCTAATAGTTTTTTTTTGTAAAATAAATTGGAGTTTTTCTTTGTTATAAGTTTGGCACAAATTTAGAAATTAACCTTTTTTATGTAAATTTTCTTTACAACATTTGAGATCTTGCGAAATTCAGTAATAAGATTAAAAAAAAAAACTTCTCTAGTGTAAAAATTAACAAAAAAAAACTGAACGCAGAGAAGACTCCAAAATCTTCCAACATTTCCTATGAGTTGTTCTGAGCAGATATTAATTATAATATTTTGAATTTAAACGATAACGAAATAAATATATCGCTACCGCTCCCGTATGTAAACAATGTATGTAAAAAAATGAATTTTAGTGGATTAACTTTTCCCGCTATAAACAATAAAAAAGTTGGTGAATCTTCATCATACTTATGTGACATTTGCAAATAGTGAAATCGCGATAAATAGTGCGAATGGAGACATTCGGAGTGGTTGCTTGGATGACACAATTTTTGACACATTGCATCTTACAAATGCGAAAGCGTTACTAACCGTTACAAGGCGTTATGAGTCGTGAAAATATTCATATAACCTCTTATATTTTATTTCCTACTCGCTGTAATTTCCATGTCGTCATCATTTTTTTTAATCCCCGTTCGATGTTTGCACTAACATTCCTCGCTCGCTCGATATGATGCAGTTCACCTCGCTCGTGTCGACGGCTTATTATCTGTTTACGCGATCGGCCGGCGGCTACGACGTACGTGTCGCTCCCTACTTCGTCAACCGGTGTGAAGTGGTTTTTTGTTTTTTAGTATATTACCGGTAGTCGTCGCGTCTCGCACATTTACTTAACCTCACCTTCTCCCGCTTCCTATCGCCGTTTAATGCTCCCGCCGGTCACCATGCGCTAATGTTATTTCGTCAGTATGCCAGTATTTCTTTCACCCGCCCAGAAACCGAGTGTTTTCTCTTCCTCTAACCCTTAGCACACACGCACACAAGCACACACGTTTGGGTTACTTTTGGCCAAATAGTGCAACAACATGGCGCGGGCGTAACGATGCGCCCGTGTGTGGAATAGTTCGGGTATTATCCACCGCAACGAGGGGGTGATTATAGCGATTCAGGCTGGCTGCTGCGTCAAGCTTCGGGCGAAGAGAACCTCCGCGACCGCTGGCCAGCGCGCGCGTGTAGTTTGCGGTTCTTGTGGTATGAGAATTTTTCATGAATGAACCGCACAGGGACGACTGCGCTGGCTGGGAAGTTGTTTCTGTTTATAAATAAAATTCCTCTCAACGAGGTTGCGAACGCGCCCGGCGGCTGCCTGGGTGGGTGGGTGGAAACGGACGTGTTTAAGAGAGCAAAAATAAATTAAGGGCGAGGGGAAAGGTGGATGGTGTGCGATCGAGTGGGAGGCCCCACGGGGAAAGGAATACGAAGAAATATAGAAATGGGCATATTTTATCTCGATCGCTGGGTAGGCAAGCGGCAAGCATTTTTCGCCGTACGCTCCAAATTTGCCGGAAAATGTTTTGGCAATCTTGGCACGTTGTTGCTCGCGGGATACGGAGAGGGTATGTTGGGGGAGGAGGCAAAATTGGCTTACCGTTATGGATGATCTAAGGATCAATGGGAGCGTGAGCGAGAAGGGACCAAATTAAATTCCATCTACGGGTGTGTGCCGCCGAGGTCTTTACGGTGAGAATTGCTTTCGTTGGCGCAATTCACCTCTTAATCCTGCACGTGAAAAAAAGATGCATCCGTTCGCAGGTTCCGAGTCATTTTCCACGTAATGGTCACCGGACTCACCGTACCGTGGACAGTTTAAGCGGCGCGTTTGGCACACGTTTCGCTAATAGATGGCGGATTTCGGTGCTATTTATCTTCCGGTTAGAGCAGCCCTGCTTAAGCTCCCATTATGAATGGTAGTGGTACTTTCGGTGAAAACGGATTTTTTATGGCACGAAATTTCTGACAAACAAATGAGCCAATGAAATAAATCGCTAGACAACCATTAGTACCGCTTTTTGCACTAGCGATTGCATACTTTTAGGCTCATTTAACAATTTGCGCCCGAAAGCTATACAACCTTCACCACAAAACGTGACAATATTACTGTGTTTTAAACGCAGCAGCGGCATTGCCGTAAACTATTGTCTTGTTCGAAAGTTTTTATAAAAACCTTATCGAAATTTGTAGCTTTTGGTAATGCTAGATTAAAAAATGCTTTTCCCCACCGTTGATAGTCAATTGGAATCGAACAATAAATTTTAAGTCTTTGTAGAGCATCGCCCACATTTTCGAGCGAAAGTGATTGTGAAGTTTGTGCGGTAGGAATTTTGCTGTCGAAAATGTTAAGAACTAAATTATTGCTGCATTTCAAAAGTAATGTTATCATGTAAGGCAACATTTCAAACTCAAAATTGTTCGATTTATGTTTATATTTCCCTTTTTTTATTGGTTTCATCGATGTTCTTTTGCCTATTTGGTTAAACAACTGCAAATCATCAGGCTTTTTCCGCCATGAAAAAGTACTTACTATAAAATCAGCCTTAAAATATGCAATCCGCATGTCTTATCTAGATAAAAAAAAACAACTGAAGAGCCATTTTTCTACAGCAACTGGCGTTGGGGAAACAAATCAAAGCAGCAGCTGTTCCATGCCCCGTAATCCGTTGCGTAATTTGAATTCTTTCCTGCAAAATTCGGTGCAAACAAAACCAAAACCAAAAAAACAGATGAGGAAAAATCGTTCCCTTTTCTCATCGCGTGCAAATGGCATTCCATAAATCAATGCTCGCTCTCATCAAACCCCATCCCTCCCCGGGGGGATGGTGGCCTGTGTTTTCGGTGGCTTGCAAAATGCGCAGAATTTTTCGCATCGTTGACCTACTTCGCCCGCCCCCGTCGTCCCTCCGCGAATTTTCTTCCGCTTCTGTTGGTGTGGGAAGGTGATTTTGCGCATTCTTTGCCTTAATTGAATAAAAATGTGCCCACATATTTCGAATGGCGTTGGGAGAAAGCGGAGCGCTAAGAGGGAAGAAGGATTTGCCTGGCGGCCGTGCAATATTCCGTGTATATTTGGAGCCGCCCCCCCCCCCCCCCCCCCCCCCCTTCATCCACACATTGTCAACGCGCACGTGTTGCGCCACCGCCGGGTCCGTTTTTATCTGACGTAAATTGACTTAATTGAGTTTTCATTAAATGAGGCTTGGAATTAAAAATTGAATCGCTTCCGATGGACGCCGTTGTGGAAGGGGACGGGAAAGCAACACCGCGTAAGAAAAGTATTTCCTTCGCCCTCCCCTCCGACCCCCACCCAAAAGGTCGGCTTTCACCTCAAATCGGGATTGTTTTGCGATCCGATCCGATCGTCGCGTCCGTTTTGCATGTGACGATTCTGGATCGTGTTTTTCTTCCTCCTCCTCTTCATCCCCTTTCGAAGACCACTGGAAACCCCCACACGTATTTATCGTGGAAAGAAAAACGGCCCTCCCGCTCGGCGCGGGACGTGCGCTGCCGCCGGGTGGTACTAACAGGTGGGTGGAGGATCGCCACCTCCCCTCCCCCCCCCCACGTAACCACCCAATTGGCGCGTTGGCGTTGGTTTGCTCTGCCGTCCGGCTTATTTTAAGGTGAGAATCTGTCTTCTTTATTTAGAAAATTCCACACACACCCAAGCGAAGAAAAGAGACCCGCCTCTTCCCGACCCGCTTCCGTCCTCGAGGTGTGGGTTCCATCGTTTTCGATTTGTTTGGTTGTCGTTTCCCACACCCCCTCCCCTACTCTCTCCTTCCCCCGTCTGCTGCTACCGTGGCCCGATCGCCGTGGTTGACAGTGAAAAGTAAAAGGAAACCCCGCCACGGTGGACAAGCGGTGGAAAAAGGGTGGCGGGGGCGGTCATGAACAAAACGAGTAGGTGTCACTCTGTTTTCGGATTGCGCCTGCCTGTCCTGGCTGCTTCGCACCGGTCGATGCTGCCGGAAAAAGGAAGGCGGAGAAGGAGGAAAGCTGGAAGGAGAGTGGGTGTAGCCGTTTTTGCGTCATCAATAACGATCAGCTCCACCAGTGGGTGGGGCGAAGCGGCTCCATCCGGCGGTGTGCGGTGGGCGGGAAGCGGTTGGAAAAAGAAAAATATACCATCGGGCATACGTACGAAATATGTGCATACTTACAAAGAGATACACACACACACATGCAGGTTGAAGCACGATCAACGACGATATTACCTTATTGATTTAATACGGTAAACATTTTCCTGCTCTCGTTGTAGTTTTTGCCTTGGTGTTTTTTCGTTTTTTTTCCTACAATGTCATCAACGTTCTGTGAAGTTCTTTGATTTAGACTATTTGACTATTTTCACACCAAAAAAAAAAACAAAAAACAAACATACCAAATCTCAGCTAGCTAATCGTCTGTGCGGCTCGGCAAGCAAATTCGGGAGCCACTTTAGTACGGGAGATTCCCGTAACACGCTACCTATGGAAGCTTATTTTTGGATTTTATCAACATTCCCATGTCGCATTGCTACACCGACATGCCTTATCCCATCCCAGCCCAACTCTTCTAACGTGTGTCCGGTAAAGATATTTTCCCAGATGACGTCTCTTGGAAGCGTTTTGTTTTGGTGTGTGCATGACAACCGACAACGGCTGCTGTGTTTTGTGTGCCGCACGTTAGAAAAAGGCAAAACGGGTGGTGTATGTTTGTCTGTTTTCCATTTTTCCTTATCTAAACTGCTTGGTGATGGCTAACATGTGGAAGAGGAAGAGAGTCTGGAAGAGTCTGGAGCTAGATAGTTTCTCGAAAAAGCGAACTGATTTGGTCTCTAAAAACCAACACGGCGGCGTTGGAAAATGGCAAAATAATTGACAAAAAATTATCAAAAAACATGAAAAGAAAAACATGCATAAAATTGTCAAGCACCAAAAGTTTTGAAATGTTTGTAGAACCTAATTTAAATTGTTTGTTTTTCCACAAACTGCCACAATCCCTGAAGGCGTTTTGAAATGCCAACCTTAAACCTACCTTATTTACCTACAAACTTGCCGGTAGTTTAAACATGCGTTCGCAGCAGCCCAGTTTTTATGGATCAAAACATGCCGTGCAGCTGTCGTTTTGTGACCTGGTCCAAACTGGGGTTTGCCATAACCTCAGGACATCGATTTCAATAATTCAAACTGAAGTTGTGCAGAAGTACAGTACAGTAGTGAGATGTTTCCGTCAACAGGATTTGATATACGTGACAGCTGCTACATTCCATTACTACACGCGTGATAAGAAGCTATAGGTTATGTTTCTCGTCTTATTGGATTGCATTTCTGGAGCAATCATCGTATGTCATTTTGACATAATTTCGTCTATACTCGCTGGTAGTATTATTATGTTGATTTTTCGACGTAAATAATGGGGTACAGATGGTGAAATAAGCGGTCATTAATTAAGCGGAGTCTTTTCTGTTGAATATCTTCTGATTAGTTTAATTATTAACAAGCTCCCGATGCGACCATTTTTTTATTATACGAAATGTGAATATGAAAGGCGGCTTGCGATCTACGAAGAATTTTTAGTCAAGCTGAACGTCTCGTTGATTATTGCCCTCTGAAACTCTGTTAAGACATTGTAAAACTCAACCTACTGCGGGTCCTTGTTCAGTACGATGCTACAATGTATATCGTACATGAAGCAATAAGGATTGCATCAAACACCCTCTCCTACCCTGCCTTCGAGATAGCCAGGCCAGGTAAAAAAAAATGAAACTTTTTGCTTTGGACACGGCGGCGGCGCTATCGCAATGTAGTAAAAAAGAAACCCGTGCCACCTCGATTTGGGCAGGTGTAGTAATTGGCCGGACGAAGCGTTAACGCCGTGAGTTGGTACGCGACCCGGCTGCAGCTGCTAGTAGTCAATTCGAATTTGTAGCTCGTTTTTTTTCCCTTCCGGCTCATCCCGTAGCATCATCGCGCAAATTAAATGACTCGTGGAGTCCGCGAACGCGTCCGATGTTGTGTTTCCTTTTGGCTTGCTCTTTCTCTCTTGTTGGTCCGGTCGCCAGGGAAGGATCATTATCGGTAGGGACCGTTCGCCGATGCGTGGAAAATTAGTAACCCCTCGTGGGCTCGGTTCCGTGACGGGAATGTGTTGTTTCAGGGAGGTAGTGGAAGGTAGAAGAAGCTAATGTTTTTTATTTTTATTTTATTTATCAAAAAACCTTGTACAAATGTGTTGTTCTACATGTTGTTCTCTTTTCAAATTTATCGAATATTTTTTTTATTCTTTGGTTTTCCTTTTCGATCAGTATTTGCTACTTTATTTGTATGGTGTAATTAAAAAACCTTCAATTAATTGAAGCAAAACTTGAAGCGGTATACGTCTTAAAATCCAAGAACACATCACATATTGAATATTTTAATATAAAAAATGGATTACACCCAACTTCTCGTCTGTTATGAATCGTTTTTGAAATTGAAAAAAAAGTTTACAATTGCAAACTTTTTGCGTTGTATTGTCTGTAAAATTGTATTGTCTTCTCTTTTATGTCTTTTCTTCGCTAGATTTTGCTATCCATCGTAATCCAATCTAAAAGATCGCTCGATTGTACAATCGTGTAACGTACTAATTAGAATGGGAAGGAATTTCATTCCACATGGCATCGCATTCTTCGACGAAAACTCGATCCGCATGCCTAAACACAGCACAGAAGCAGTGGTAAATGATGGATCACGCGCCAGGAGCTTGGTGGGAAATCGCGGAATCGGCACTTTTATAGCAACACACTGCATAAAACACCCGGGTTTAGCCGGTGCGCGCATCGCCGGCGACAGTTTGAATGGGTTTGCGTGATTTAATGGTGCGAATTATGTTTATGGCGATTGCATTTTTATTGCGATTGCACGCAACGGATCCGCCATTGCGCGGCTGCTCTCCCACAGCCCCCTCTCACCAGCAGCAGCTTATGATCCGCGTCGTGATCCTCGCCTGACGCTGACCTCTATGGTGGCTTTCTTTTTATAAATAAAACTGCACCACCACCTTCGCCTCCAACCACCACCGTCGTGTGAATGTGTCTGCTTTCACTTATTGGCCATTTTAATTCGCCTCCCATTTCCCCCTTGATGCGGAATTTGTAAACGATTTTCGTTTTGTGTGTTGGTGTTGTTATTAAAACACATTCTAGAAAGCGGTGTGCTGCCGCTGAGGGAGTGAATTTTTGCCTGCTCGAATGTTACCGGCGCGACCAGAGCAGAGCAGAGCAGATGCGAACGCGACCGCGACACTCCTCGATCGGCTGACGGATTCTTCCGGGTGGATGGACGATAAATGGAGGCCGCCACCGGTTGATGGGGGGATGACGATGTGGGGTGTAATGACGATGAGCGAGGGGTCTGCCCGTTGAACTTAACCCCGAACCAACCCACCCACCGTGTACCCGCCCTACCGTATGTGCGCCGGCTGGGCAGAGGATTTATTGGGTCGAATTCCTGTCGCCGTGGTGGTTGACGTTAGTCCGATTAGCGTTTCGGGTTGGTTGGTTTTGTTGTTGTTGTTGTTGTTGTTGCAGTAATATTATTATTCTTTTGGGGTGGAAATGGTCAATCCACTTTTGGGTTGGAACTAGCTTCACAACGATGTGATGGATTTGTTATGT
This sequence comes from Anopheles farauti, assembly GCA_000473445.2. Taxonomy (NCBI): domain Eukaryota; kingdom Metazoa; phylum Arthropoda; class Insecta; order Diptera; family Culicidae; genus Anopheles; species Anopheles farauti. The sequence goes on from KI915045.1 coordinate 8,403,988, forward strand.
GCGAACGGACAGCGTGAGGGTGGAATAACCACCGACGCACGCACTCCACCTGCCATGGCCGGGATGGCATTCCCGACCTTGAATACTTCGCAGAGTTAGTATTTGCAGTGGCTGCTAGCGACATTTAAGCATCTGCCGCGTGTGTGTTTTCACGAAATACTTCAGCGTCACTCCTTTTTGTTTGACATGATGATTTTGTATTTTTTGTTTTGTAATCAAAGTCAATTCAGAAATAAAATCTTCATTTTTATTAGATTATTAACTGTATCTTTTTCATATATAATTTTTAGATTTTTTTCTTTACTAATAACCATACTCAACGATCAAATTATCGTTACTGTCAAGTTTACCCCTTCAGGGAACGTCTGTTTGCTGTCATTTGACAACTCCCTGTGGGAACGTCTTTAACACGTACCAGTCAACTTATGCACTTGTTCTAGCTCACTAATTATCTTTTCGAGTGCAATTAACGATTGTGTTTAGTTAAAATATAATTTAAAATACCGCTTTAAGCAAGAAAAATGCTTTTTAATAGCTAAAACGTATTCACGATATCAAGTACATCTGCTGTCTTGTGTAAAGATAAAAACAACTTTCACACTGGCGTAGCAGCAAGTTAAGACTTTGATGTTATTTTAACTGGAATCTTGGATTTTCGCAACCGATAGCAACAGTGAAAAAAATACACCCCCCAAAGAGGAGGTAAGGCCCCCGGGGAAGTCTATTTTTAAAATCACATTCTCAGAATGACTTGGCATTCCATCCGCCGCTATCTGGTGTCCATAGTCGTCTTATCGGTGCGAAAAGAGAAACCGGGGTGTCACCATTGGAAGAACAATTGAATTCGGAATCCACCATGATTTCGGGTAAAGCTGCTGGAGCCGGACAAATCCAGTGTTTGTTTTGATGGACGGAAAATTTCCTGCGAACGAGGCACAGGCACACCGCCGCTTTTTTCGTTTATCGATCCGCATGACTTTTATCAATGCCCCACCCTGGTACTCGAGTGCTTCAGATTCCCTTCGCTATCGGTGTGTGTCTGTGTTGTTTCATGTGCATGATCTTGCGCAAAACCCCCCTTCCCAACCAAGCGTTTATCGCTGCAGCAGCCGTGTACTTCCGCTTCATTTTTGTGTGCTGCAAAACAAATAGAAAAACGTGGAAACGTATGCAAGCGTGTGCAAACGACCACCGGATGGCGCAACCACATGCTGCTTTTCGCTTATCGCTGCTTATCACCAGAAGCGATGGGGCACATGATATAGGTTTTTTTTTCGTTTTCTTTCATTCATTTGTTGGGAAACACCTCACCCGTTTGTCCACGCCGGGGGCGGGAAGATAATTCGCCATGGCAGGGTACTCACTGTCATGTGAGTTCTGTCGATAAAAGTGTATCGGAACGAGCCATGTCTGATGATCCCCTCGGCACGGAATGCTCACGAGAAGTAGGGCATGTCATTTATTACGTGGGCATTCGTGGTGCAGGTGACCGTTTCTGTGTTTGCTTCGATTTGGTGAAGTTCGGCGAAGTAGTGGCTTCGGGTGGAGGTACGTTTGGAAAACGGGAAGCAGTTGAAGATGATGCCCTAGGATTCTATTCTAGTAAACAAAAGTCTACTGCTCCCAAGAAAGTTGTTGTCGAACATCGCTGAATGTGGTCAAACTTTAGCGGCTCTCGTAGGAAACAATCGGAAATACTCCCTACAAATAATCACACTTGATCAAACATCGATTTTAATACGATTTCGAGCTCTAGCTTAAATTTATTTTTGAATTATTCATTATTTTTTGTGAGTATGAAATGCCATTTTTGCTAATACTCTTTCTCTTTGTTTCTCCTTTTCAGAACTAATGTGCCACCCGAGGATGGCAGAGTATGGCGACTAATCCTTTCAAGCAAGCGCCAGCAGCAATACCCAGCACAACCCAGACCAGTAACGCCCAGCACTATTACGATGAACCACCATCAGCAGCAGCAGCAGCAGCACCAGCAGCAACAACAACCGTGTTCAGTTCGTACCCTTCCACACCAGGCAGCAGTGGCAACGGCGGTGGTGCGGCCGATAGCAACAATATCCTGAGAAAGCGGGCGACGTGCGCCTGCTCGAACATCAGCATTATGCAGCTGTTCCACGAGATGAAGCAGAAGTATCCGACCGTGCCGGACACGGTCGTGTCGGAGCTAGTCACGCAAAACTGTCACGATCGGCCGGCCTGCATCGGCAAGCTGGAGGAAGCGGTCCTCGGTACGCCGGCCCAAACGACCTACCCGGCGCAGTCCATCCACAGCGGCAGCTTGAAGCGACGGAGTGGAGAGCGCAAGTTTGGCGGCAACCGGTCGGACGGCAGCAACGGGCACAGTAGCAACAGCAGCAGCAGCAGCAGCCGGGAGAGCAGTGTCGATAGTAGCAGATTGCTGGGCCCCGCTGCTGCCGCAGCAGCAGGGCCCAGTGATAGTAGATTCACCATCGCTGGCGGGGAGTGTCGCACGGCGGTGGTTGCAGCGCCCGCCATCGCAGCGCGACCGACGACGCTGGCCGTGCGACCGACGGCAACGGCAGCGACAGGCGGCGCTGGGTGCTTCGGAGCGCCACCGGCGATACCGATGCGTCCGAACCGAACGGCACCATCCTGCCCGGCGAGCAGTAATGGGCCGCTGGCAGCGTCCATGATCACGACGACAACCACGGCCAGCAGCAGTGCGGAACCGGGCGGAGAGACGGCCGTAAACCTGCAGGTGAACGTTACCGTCTCGCCCAAAGCGCCCCCTTCCGGTGGGCCCATGATCGGTGGCCAGCGCCACACGTCAACGATCTCGCTCCAACCGGAACCACCGTATACGCGCGAGCTCGCACAAGTCAGCAGTACCTTCAGCGGCGGCGGCGGCGGTGGCGGCGGCGGCGGCGGCGGCGGCGTTGGCGGCGGACCCCCACCGACTGGGGGAGGCGGACTAGCGTCCGGTGGTGGTGCGGTCGGGGCCAGCGGTACGAGCGGGAACGGTCGCAGTTCCACCTCGGTCAATCTTACCCTTCGGCAGCCGACCGACGGCCGGCCGCACACGCCGATACACATCCACGCCAGTTCGCTCCGGTATACGGCGAAAAACTTCAACGCCCAGTCCGGCATCCAGTCCAAGCTGGAGGTTACCTTCCGCGATGGGTTCGGTTCGTTCAGCGCGGTCCGGGCGCAGGTACCGGGCTATGAGCCGCCGCGGCGCGAGCTGCCCTCATCGAGTCCACCGTCACCACCGCCTCCGCACCATCAGCTTGAGCGCGAACCGGCCGGTGTTTCGCCACCGGACGGTCACAGCGGATGGTACCAATCGTCCTCGGTCGCCGGTGGGAGCAGGGTGCCACCGTACATGCTGGGTGGGTTTCCGCCACCACTGTCCTCGTCATCGCCCCTACCCGACGGCAAGCTGTCGCACGCAGTAATGCAGCCATCATCGAGCTACTACCGGGCAGGGACGGAAGGGCGACAGCCCATGTATGGCTCCTCCAGTAAACTCGAGAACGATGGACTTACGAAGGAAATGCGGTACCAGAATTTTGTCGTCGCAGGTACGCTGTGCTTAGTGTTTAGGATCAAGCATTCGAGCAACTCATCTATCAACTAATCATATCATACGTGTTATAAGTGAAACATTGTCCGGTACTGGGATGTTTCCTATACTATGAATAACGATAGGTTAATCGGACGATAGAGGATTTGTTGAAAGACGTTTGATTTGATGGCTTACAGCGGCAGGATATATAGAAGCACCTGCAATCTTTCTTTACTAGAGACAGCAAAAAGTGTATCGTTGTCTAGTTCTCCCACCATAAGATTCAGTTTGGTTTTTGTTGGCACTAGATTTACATTGCTAAAGCTGCCTAGCAACGTTTGACGTAATGTAAACCATACTGGACTGAGACTGAGGGTAATAGCCGTTAGTGATCGAATAGATTGCCAACGTGTTTACAAACAGAGATGACGCTATTTCAACCGCGACTGTTTTGATCGCGCGATGTAGGTTTTTTGCTTCCCTCCGCGAAGGGATCATTCTTCTTTCTTAGAACCAACGGCAACGGGGAAGCGTTGTTCTTCCTTCGAAGAAGATTGCTTCATTCGAATAAGCGCTCATCCAAGCCAAGCGCACATCACCTTTTGAACTTATTTTCAATCAAACTCAGGTTTTTGTTTTCATAGCCCCCATCCCAATCAAAAAAACAATACTGATAAGTGTAGGAAAAGTGGCTGGATGGTTGTGTACAGCGGCGTATGAAAAGCGACCAAAGTGGGTGGACGCATTCTAACACAAGCGTAACCAATTTCGAAAATCCCCTGCGTGGTCCAGTCGGTGTAGGCTCGTAGGCGACAGTAAGCGACCGCGGTCTATAGATAAGCGTGCATCCGTCCATGGGAGGAAGGGGAGGGGGATATACTCGACCGAGCTCGCGATTGCGCGATTCTCGCAGTCTCGTTCGTTTCGCGCACATTGCGTCACACGCTGATCGTGTGCTGATCGTTACAGAGATGGCCGTGTCGCAGCAGCTGGAGCAGAAGCAGCGCCTCAGCCGGGAGGTGGAACGGAAGCGCACCCAGTTCGAGTCGATCTGCCGCGAAATCTTCGTCCTGCAGCAATCGCTCACGTACATCGACGCGGAACTGCTCGATCGGGAGGTGCTCCTGCTAGCGGCGGAAGTCGAGCAGTTGCAGAAGAAGGTAGACTCGTGCGACGATGCCGAGGAGGCACGGATGCAGGCACAGGCGGCGGTCGCTGCCGCCGCCGGTGCCTCGATAACGGATGGACTGAACGCGCTAAGTCTGGAGGGTGGTAAGTATCCGTGTGTGCTCAACAAGTTGAAGTGGTCTATCGTTTAAAGTAACCGCATATGTTTCTTGCAACAGGTTCGCCGCTGATGATGGCGACGTCGTCATCCCCTGGTGGAGCCGCGTTCGTGATGAACCGTCCACCGAAACCTCCGAGACCACCTCCACCCGCCCGGCCACCGTCGACGCAATCGCCTTCGCGGGGCAGCTCGGGCAGTGTCACTCCCGGGACGCCGCTCCTTGCCACGTCCCTCGGCGCGTCACCCCTGCCGACACTTTCCTCATCGTCATCCTCACCCTGTTCCACGTCTTCGTCGTCGTTTGCGTCGAACGGCAACGTTGATCCGCTGGCCGCGAGCCGACTGCAGCCAGAGTCACCGGCAGCAGCAGTGCCGAACCAACCCTGGACCTGCAGTCTCTGTACATTCCAAAACCACGAACTAATGCCCGCGTGCGAGGTGTGCTCGTTGCCGAAAGCATCCGGTAGTAGTAGTAGTAATAGTAGTAATAATAACAACAGAGCCGCCCAGGTCACGGCCCGTGGCGGTGACGTCTGTGATGGTGGAGGCATTGGTACACGGGCGGCCGGTGCGCAGTTGCGACGCCAGCAGCACCTGTCGGTCGATACTGGCGTTGCGGCGGCGGCAGCGGCTGCCGCTGCTGCGGCCACAGCTGCCGTGGTGGGTGCGTCCGTTGCCGGACCGTCGACGGCGCCACCCTATCCGGGTTTGGCGGAAATGCCTCCACCGTCCTTCTCGTCGCTCGCCGCGTCGGGACAAGTGCAACCGGGCGTCCACCAGCACCAGCCGCAGCAACCCCAACCAGTACAGGCCCAATCACAGCAACCCAATCCGCCACCGCTGCAGAACGCACAGTATCAAAAATCATCCATCGAATGTTAGAAAACAGCGCACTCCAAGCCACATCGCCCCATTCACACTGACGCAGCGCCTCTCTGCTACTAACAAGCAAAGCAAACGTGCCAATCGAGCCACGGAAAGGAAGGAACCATCGTGTGCGAACGGAAGCAGCCGGCCGCTGCGCTTTTCACCTCGTGCAAGAGGAAATGCGTGTGCGCGTAAAGAATAGCCGGCGTGCCGCCGCCTTTTGCATGAACCCGTTGCTGCGAGAGTAGTGTGAGTCTGTTGCTTTCGCGCTCGCTGACCGACACGGTGGCCGGATGTGTGACTGTCGAGTGGATTTGCATGTGTTGCGTTTGCTTACGCGTGTGTGAGTGTGTGTAAAAATCTGTGTGGCAATGTAACATACGAAGATTTTCCTTAACACTTAGTTGAACGTTTCTTAAAGTCTAAAGGTTAAAAAAGTGCCTTTTTCGCTACGGTAAGGAAAGATTCGATCGTAAGTAACAATCAGGGTGCGCGAAACTGTTCGGTATCATTTTAAATGCGTTACCAACAACTCTCAGGAGCTATCTGGAACGATTTTTTATCTTATTAATGTCTACTCAAGTATAGTTATTCAAGTTTACCTGTTTTCTTCTTTTTGTTATTTAAGTTTTGCTTCCGTTAGACTTCCGGAAAGAAGTATTTGTGTTTGCTTTCGCAAATCGATGCCTACTAAGCCCGAAATGAATACTAGTGAACAAGTATGAAAATGAACACAAAATGAACACCATAGGAATGTACGTTCCGGAAACGTACAAATTTTGCTCTATTAAGCTAGATTCTTTGGAAGAGTGCGTCCAGAGGGTTTTTGTGATAATTTATTTCATCTTTACACACCGTAAACTATTAGAAAAACTACAAAAACTGTAAGGAAAAAAAGAAAATTATTTCAACAATTGCAAGAATATTAGTTGCTAGAAAGCATTCGGCGAACACACAATCAACACGGACCCAAAGCATCCTCAGTAGCATATCAGGTAATAACGACAAAGTGTAGTGCAACGCTTACATAAAAGCACGATCCTCATTCTATCGTCTGCCACACGTCTCACCCTTCTGATTTGCCGGCTATAATTTAGCGCGATTTTTTACGTGTGATGATTGAGTTGTTGTCTACGGGCGGCGAACCACGCGAATCGTGTGGTTGTTGTGGGGGGGAAACCCGCTGAAAAGGGTGTAGTAAGACGAACAAACAAAATCCGAAACGCCTGCGGAGGCTGGTCGTATGTACATCATCAACCATGCCGTACCGTGCCGGCACTTCACCCGACACCGGCACAGATTCAACCAGCGAAAGGAGCGTTATCACACGGACACGGCGCGTTACGATTAAAATAGATTAAAGTGCGCACCGGTCGCGTAGTTCAGTTGCAACGCAATGGGTGGATGGGGGGAAGGGGGTTGCACGTATCGTGCAATCGACGGTGACAGGCGCGACGGTTTCGTCGGTTCGAGCACCACCCGTCGGCACATACCGATATCGACGGACCGCGGGAGAGGGTATGCGTTGTGTGCCAGTTGCTGGGATGGTGGCCTTTTCGGCGCTAGACGCCATGTGCGCTGCGGTGTCTGGCGCTTTGATGCTGCTGCACCGCATTTCTAGCACCGTTTTCATGCAGCACCGGGTTTGGGTTGCTCTATTCTTGCTACTTTTTTGTTTCTTCTTTCCCCAGCCAAGGGAAGTGATGTGTGTCAGTGAATGTATGTGAGTTTCAAAGCAAAATAAGTAAACAGCTATCACAGAGGGGGGGATAATGTGCTAATGCGAGTGTTGAACAGAAATCGATCATTCCTAACCGTGTGAATAAGTGGATTTCAAATGCCCACTACAGATATGTGTTTGCAGACGATCCGCTGCTTAATAATGTTGTTGTGAAATAGATAAGCGTTGTGTAATAATAATTGCAGTTTTCATCATTTCCTCATCCTTCCATGCAGAAGGAAATGGCTCCTCATGCCCGCATCAACGTCCGAAAGATTCTAATAAGCTTCCTGCTGGAAATGAGTGCTAACCCTGTGCATGATAGTTACACAAAAACACGGATACCAAAATTGTATGAAACATTCTTCGATCGTGTTCTTGTTTTTTTCCCCCATTTTTCTTTCAACACGTTGCTACCAGCGCCCAGCTTTGCATTAGTATCATTACTCATCAACAGGATACATTATACCAAGTGCACAAATGTTTCCCCCACCGATCACGATCTAAGAACCTGCTCCGATGCTTCATTCTCATTCTCTTATGCTCCCGATATCGGCGCGTCTCTCTTCCTTTTCGTTGCAGTCGTAGCATCGGGTCAGGACATACTGATCTATCTGTCGCCGGGACAGAACAGTAGGTTTCCACCGCGCACCCCCGTGCTCGCACGTTCACTAACCTTTCTTCCCCTTGCTTTCAGAGATCATACATTCGTGGATCGTATCGTAGTTACCGTCAGCAAGCCGTCCGGTTCGACCGTGCGCCGCGCAACCGGAAATGGAGAGAAATAGACCGATAAAACCAACCAAAAGATGGTGGGCAACCCGCAGAGGAGCAACACAGTGTCGCAACCATGGATGGAACACACGCAACACACTCACCCAAACGCGGGTCCCACCCGCAGACTGAATCTCGCATCTCGCCGTCCGTGTGCCGCGTCATTTTTGTACGGGAAGGGGGGAACGCAGGTGACACACTGCAGCGGCAGAGATGTGCGTGGAGTGAGCCACTAGTCTATTGTGCCCAGCAAATGGTTCTCTAATGTATTAAAAGGAAGAGGCAACACGCTCAGCCGCATCTCTTACAACATTGCCTGCTTTGCCGTTTCATTGGGCCGGGTGGGAGAAATGTATCGCATGGAACATCCCGAACGATCACGCATACTATAACACGGTCCTTGAATATTTCCGAAATTAATTAAAATGTTAAAAATTAATTAAAATTTGACTTTCTATTCTATATTCTACACGTCTTCGGCAGCCATTTTTAAGCTACAAGAGTAGTAGAAATATACTCCTTTCAGTCGTTTGACTGACTTTTCACTGACAGCCCGGCTGACAATTGACAGCTAGTGTATAGGCGAGAGGGGTATGTTGCGGTATAGAATTTTGATGGTTTTTAAAACGGTTTCTTTGTCATTTAAAACCACGCACACATGCGCATACTGTATATGCATACGGTTAGTGCATGTATATGCGCGTGGTATTTTGACGCTTGTTTCTTCTCTTTCTTTTGTTAAAAAATGGAGGCTCGTCAGTCAGCTTGTTTTTCGAAAGAAGTTTTTTTTCAAACACATAACACATAATCATTTTTTTTGTCGAGCATATCCTTCAAAGGATCCTAAACATCAAATCCTTTTCGGTTCGTTGCAAAAAAAGTGCTACATTCTGACAGCAATCGGTATAGTTAAAATATCACAACACTAGGAATTTCGAATGGTGAATAATAGGGTAAAATTTTCCACAGAGCATCACGGTAACCAATAATGCTCGTCTACTTTGAATAGCTTTCTAGGTTGAACTATCCAGTATTTTGTTTCTCTGCGGACAACGCTTTGAGTTATTTCCCTTAGGGGTGTATCCTGCAGTGCGGCAGCTGTTTGGAAAGAGCACACTAAATAAATAAACGACACTCGTGTGCGATACTATGCTGAAACGAAGCGCTTCCTTCGGCCGCCGGTTCACATTTATTGTAAGTTAGAAATAAGACCTTCCCGCTCCCGAACGTCCTGTTAAGCTTATGAACGCAACATCAGACGAAGAGGTTCGCGAACGCGGACTGCGTCGCATCGTACACGGTCGTATCGAATCCGAGCGTTCGCACCACGTTGTCGATCCACGACCGGAACAGGATGATGTTCGTGTAGACCCCCGGGATGGCATCGTGGCATCCGATGCCCCAGGCAACGCTTCCCACCTGCGCGTACCGATTCTCGCTGGCGGCCCCAATCGGGCATACGAGCGGTGCACCACCATCACCCTCGCACGTGTCCACACCCCGCTCGCCACCCGCACAGATGAAGGTCTGATGGAGCCGGAAGCGGGACGTGAGCCGGGTGGCCTGCAGTTGGCGTTCGCAGGTGGACGAGGGTACGAGCGGAAGCGGCACCTTCTTCATGATCACGCTGTACCGGCCCGCCTTGCCGAACTGTTCCTTGCCCCAGCCGCTGGCGAAGCAGTCCGTGCGGCGCGTATCGAAGTTGGCCGGCGGCAGACAGACGACGTTGATGTGTTCGGCCGGCTGGATCGGTTTGTCCAGCTCGAGCACGGCGATGTCGTTGGCGAGACTGCGCGGGTTAAAGTCCGGGTGGCTGTTGACGCGCGTCACCGTGCGCTCCTGGTACGGCAGCCGCTCCTTCGTCGTTTGCGTGTCCCATTCGCCGGCCCGTACCTTCAGCTGCCCCTGCCGGAAGCCCTGCACGCAGTGCGCACCGGTCAGCACGAGGTTCGGGTGGATAAGCGAGCCGCCACAGTTGCTGGTACCGTCCTGCGTCTTGATGAGAGCCACCGTCCACGGGAACTCACCGAAACCGGCCTCGTTGTTCTGTCGCGGAAGTGAGCAAGGAAGGAAAACAATGTTTCTTCGTTAAGGCACGTCTTCAAACGCGGTACCAGAGCTATTTACGTACAAAGTTTCCGGTCAGCGTGAAATCGATGCCGCCGATGTTGCGAAGTCCACAGCCGCGAGGACGACCTACCGGCGGTTCACCAGGGGTGTTGTTCATCGGTACCACCAGCGAATCCACGTCCCGGCAGCAAACATCCAACACATCCTGACAGCTCTCCGGATTGTAGCTGCAAAAAAACGAACTCCTTGTAACCCATCTTTTAGAAGCCAGCTACGGCAACGCTTACCTCACATTGATCTCGTTGAACTTGTTCTGCTCCGCAAACTCCGGCTGCGGTTGGCAGGTGAAGTACGGAACGCAGGTGCACCGTTCTCCCTGCGCCGTCAGCAGCGTCTGTGGTCGGACGGTTGGCGTAATGGCGTCCAGTGGGTCCGGTTGACCGGCCTGGAAGCCGCTGTTATCGGCTTCCCCGACACGGTTCGCAAAGTTCAGGATGGTATCGTTCTCGGGGAAGAATATTTTGTCGATCGGTTGCTGGGCCCGGACGATCGTGACGAACGCGAGAGCGACTACAAGCGCCTGGCAAACATTGGCCGCCATATTGTTTTCCTGAACGGGACAGATGAAAGGCTTGTTTTTAAAAAATCCTAGTAGGCCTCGACCAGTTCAGATCAGTTTCAAAGCAAACGGCACATATTAATGGCAACCAGTCCAGCAGGGCCAGCAGCAATAATGCCAATATCTTTTTAATGCGTATTCCTGTTGACATAACGCCATAGAAAGTCTTGAAGTCAAGGAAGAGACATTCAAGAAAGAGTCAAAGAGAATAAAAGACGGTTTAAATAAACTTGGAATTGGCCATTTGGGTAGCTGGTTTTCTTGAATACAGTTAAACCTTGTCGGGATGTAAACAAACTGGACATCAGAAGACAGAAAACTGCTACGATTTATCATTTGTTCTGAACTTGTGCGTACTCATGTTAGGAATATTTTGTACTATACTTTTTTTGTTTTACAGTCAACTACTTAAGCAAACAAAGTCCATTTTTATACTGACCATCTAACCTTGGTTTGAAGCAAAGGTCATTAGTCCTTCGGAACGTGTTTTGTGCGGGTAGCATTCAGGTCTCTCAATGCGTTCTCAACACGACTTTGCGACGTTAAACTTCGAAAACTCAATGTTTGCCAAGCTGATGGATCGTGCAGAGATGTTTACACCGTCAACCAGTGTTTGCTTTCCCCTTTGCGGGAAGTGGTTCTCTGAAGAGTTCGCGAGCACTCGGAATAGGATTAAACACACCGGTATACCAAAACTCTGGAGCAACTAATCTGACAATCGCGATCCAACGACTTCATTTGGCAAACGTTATTACGGGCTCTTGTGAACCAACTTAACCTAGTTGGCGGTGAAGCGTAGGTTGCAAGCCGATGATAACCTCAAGCAACCGTGGTTCAGCTTGCGATTACGTAAAGCTTTCGTTTAATTTTTGCGAATTGGAACATTAATCAAATTGGACGGGACACATGCGGTCCAAACCGGCTGTGTGTCTGTAACCTTGCGTGATAAGCCCGTTGATGCTGTTTTGGTCCGGTAAGTTGAAAATCAACGTACGGTTTCGCCTTGGCGCATTGGTTACCTGAAACGTCGATGGGTTTCTACCAAAACCGGTTTTTCCAAATCTTTCGTCGCCGCTTCGGTTGCGGAGTGCGTTCAGAAAAAAAGCACCCTAGGAAGAATCGTAATCGAAAATGGAGGAAAATCCGTACGGTTGGCATTTAGGCGTTTTGGGATTCGTATAATATTTTTTTTTTGCGAACCGGTAGGATTCACCAGTCACAGAACCAACACAAGAAACCTCCAGCACAAAAAGCACAGTAGCCTTTGCGTTTTCGTGCCGAGAGTGACCTTCAATAATGGCGGTTTCGCTTCGGTTCGGCCGGATCGTTGCCATGGTTAGTTAACTTGGATTTGCGAAAATCAAATAAAACAAAAAAAAAGCTTAGTGCACCATCAATTCGGTCTGGGATGTGGTGCAATCGTCCGCGAATCTAGCGTACCCGATCGAAAGTAAGTTTGGTTAGGAGTTTTTTTCGCTCTCTCTCTTGTTTAGGTTAGTTTTCTTACCCCGAAAAATACGGCGTACGGGGAAGTGAGGTTAGCACCTTTGCGCACCGGTGCGTGAAACCGAACGAACGATTGGAAAACACAAGACGATCCACCACACGCACAGCTAGACGATCGCGACTCGCAACTCGCGTACTGAGTCGCTACACAGCCGGTAAGAAACTGATCGCGCGCGTGCTCGATCCGGCTGGTAGTTCCTACGGCGGATCGTGAGCGTTTGTTTTGAACAGTGACGGTGGGGGAGATACTGGGTGCTGGGATGAGAGTCGTTGTTTACGATTGTTCTCGTTCAGTGTGTGCGTGCGTTTGTTCGTGAGTGTTCCAGACTCCAAAACACTGCCAAGAGTTCCCTGTCAAGGTATGATCTTCTTGGAGGCTAGGTCAGCAGGTAGCTTTCAAGGGCCTTGCAAATCGCTGAGCAACCAGTCAAAACTCCTTGCAGTTCTTCGCCGTTCCTAGGCGAACGATTAGAGATCTAGATCCAGGGGTATTCCCCGGCGGAAACCCACCCGACCGGATTATAAACAATCTAGCTGAACGCGCGTGTATTGGTAAGCACCTGACCGCAAACCTTGACAGTGGCGTCATCCACCCAGGGAAGAACTGGAGCGATAGAAGAGATCGCATGCGATGGACTTTCCGTACATGATAGCGATCATGTACGTTGTGGATCAACAAAATGATTAAACGGTGGGATTTTTTGTTGCCCTTTTCTCTACCATTGTGTACAGATGTAAATGATGGCACGCTTCGCTGGCTTCGGTTGGGGTCGGGTTTCCTCTCCACAGTTGCCTGCGGTCTTTGTTTGTAGAACGGGTTTTTTTTTGTCGTTGTTGTGGAGAACAAAAACCCCTACGAGTGGAGCAGCCCATCGCAGCGAGGAAGTAACGAACGTGGGACGTAAAAGATTTTGTTTTACATTCTGTTTTACGTGCCGATAATGAACCAATCGGCCATGTTTAGTAGGAACTTCCATAGTTACATATTCGATTCTTGTCTAAAACAACGAGTAAGTCCATTCCTGATTTATCCCATATATTGTAGCATTTTCGAAGCGTTCAAAGCATGACTTTTTGGTCCATCAAAGATGGCCATGACACATAAAAGCGTCCTCAGAGCAAGAGTCTCTTCCGACCGGGTCACAACCTCGGACCAAACCGGGTGATAATCTTCTACCGCGATGGATGGGCTTTTTTGTTATTTTTGGAAATATACACCGTCGTGTTTTGTTTACTTCCCCCTGATGTTTCATGCGAGCGGAGCAGAAATGATAAGAATTAGGTTTTAAGATGGCGTAGTTGTTATTCCAACGCAAGTTCCTGTCGCTGTATTGCACCATCCACAATGCACGGAGTTTTTTTTTGTGTCGTATTTTATTAAACGCCCTTCAAAATACGGATCTATAGAGCTATGCGCCACTGCCGGAAGTGTAGTATTTCGGGTTAACGTTGAGCGCGTTCAGATTGTCCACGATCCAGGATCGCGCGCTGTCCACATCCGCGTACACACCGGGAATGTTCTCGTCGCCGCAACCGATGCCCCACGCAACGATGCCCGCCTGATAGTAGTCGACCTGGGAGCCGGGCATCAGACAGACCAGAGCGGCTCCACCGTCGCCCGAACACACGTCCGCATCCTTCTTGCCGCCGGCACACAGGAACGAGCTGTGGAGCTTGTAGCCGGTGCCGAGACGCGTACGACGTAGCGATTGCTGACAAACGCCCGAATCGACGATCGGAAGCGAGACGCGCTTCAGGATCTGCTGGTAGACACCCTGCTCGCCGAACCGATCCTTGCCCCAACCGCCGGTGGTGCATTCCGTGCCGATCGTCGGTCGTACGCCCGGTGGTGGCAGGCAGATCGTCTGGACGTTCTCGCTCGCCAAGAACGCACGTTCCAACACGAGCAGCGCCACATCGTAGTGATGGTGTTTGTTGTACCGATCGTGAATGAGAACGTTCCGCACCGGGGAGTCCTGGGTTTTTGGAACAGACGTTCAGTTACACGGCCCTAGCGGTGGCGTTAAGTCTAACACGTGCTACACTTACCTGATGCGGTAGCGTCTCGGACTCGGTGCGCGTGTCCCATTCGCCGGCCCGGACAATCAGCTTGCTGGGCTCCTTACCCGCCACGCAGTGTGCCACCGTCAGCGCCACGTTCGGTGCCAAAAGGCTCGCAACGCACGCGTACACTTCCTTGCTCTCGTCGAAATCGAATATCTGATGCTTCTCCAGCACCAGCAGCGTCCACGGGAACTCACCTGCAAAGCGAGAAATTGAAAGATCGGTGATTAATGATGGACGTGAGGTTTGCCAACGCCCAACGTTCGTACCGAATTCCGCCTCCATCACCTTGCCGGCACCGATTCGAAAGCCAACCCCGTCCGTGTTTCGCAAGCCGCACGGTAGAAACTTCTCTTCGCCCACGGATCCGCCCGGGGCCGGCGGTTCCACGATGTCATCCGGACTGCAGCAAACGTCCAGATAGTGTGAACATGCGCCGACCACGTCCTGCCCGACTCGCAGATCAACTTGCGGCGCTTCGTCATCGTCGGAACCATCGCCGCCGCCATCGGTGCCACCGACGCCGCCAGTTTGCCTCGGATGCAGACAGTTCTTGATCGGAACGCACTGTCCGTCGCATTTCTGTAATTTCGAAATCGGTTGGTAATCGCACGATGGGACGATGAACCGGACGCAGGTCGCGGGGATGGCTTACCTGACCGCAAACGTAAGATGCTTCCAGCATCAACACAACCACCACCACCTCCAAGAACAGCTTCCAACCAGCTCGCTGCATTGCTCGCACGTGGTCACGAGCGGTTTGACGTTCCGTGCCGAGGGGCTCAATCGCTACTGATACACTCGGATCGGGTGCGTCTGTGTGTGGGCTCGCGCTCGCGACTTTAATCGCACACTCACCGTCCTGCAGTAGAATCGGCGCTCGCTCGCACTCGTCACCGTATGCCGGAAAGATGACCCGTCGAAGACGACGATGACCCAACCACTAGACAATCGAGGCCCCGGACGAGCAGCTCACTGCCCGATGGAATTCACCGCCCGCCACCTGATATCTTACCGCCCACGAACCGGGGCTGGTGGAACTGGTTTTTGTGGACACGAATGACTCAAGCGAATGGCTTGATCACACCGCGACACGGTATGGGCGCGTGAAATTCTAGCCATTACCCTGCCGTTCCACGAGCCAGTAAGTGAAAGTCTGTTCTCCACCGCGGAGAAAGGGCGAACAAATTCGGTACGTTTTTCGAGGTCAATCGCTAGGAGCAAGGCAACATTAGCGCACGCACTGTGTACTCCCCACAAGCTCTTTCCAAACATTCCTGAGCAATCCTCACACTTCCTGCCTACAGTGGCGGTCACAATTATGACACTGGATTTTAATATCAGATGTGTTTTATACTTGATTTCACTTGCTATTTATCTGCACATCTGCCATTGATTTCATCTTCTAAACAAAAAAATTACCATCATCTGACACATCCACAAATTATGACATTCGCTGTCACTGTAGCAAAAAATGCCCTCCACATGGTTTGGGAAAAAAAACCAACGCTCACTAGATTACGTGCTGCTTCGGGCACGTTGCTACCAATTGCGAACCGACGAGAATGGAGCTTCTTAACAGCTGATACATGCATGTTTTACGTTTTTATCGGGTCCAACGGAGGAAGCACATGTTAATCGGACAATGATCCTGCTGTGATTCCATGTCCGTAGTAGCGCCGCTGTCAAGGTGAACCGGATGGAACGCGTACAACTCGCTCGAGCCGAACCGAGCTGGGTAGTATCATAAACCTACGTTTTGTTTTTTGAA
This sequence comes from Anopheles farauti, assembly GCA_000473445.2. Taxonomy (NCBI): domain Eukaryota; kingdom Metazoa; phylum Arthropoda; class Insecta; order Diptera; family Culicidae; genus Anopheles; species Anopheles farauti. The sequence continues at coordinate 8,420,211 of KI915045.1, forward strand.
ATGATCCCCGAAAAGAAAAGAAAAAGTGAAGAAGTAGCAAAACCACACGCACTTGTGCGGTCAACGAAAGTCAATATTAAGTGGCTGAGTTGGAAATGGTTGCTGACGCGTGCTACAACTGGCAAACAAAGTGGAGTCGTTAATAAATTCTCACAATAATATATCTCTCTGCTTTGTCCAGGGACGCCATTTCCACTCAAATGTTGCCGAATTGGGCTTCTTTTATTTCGAAAATCCATATCCCACATGACCTTTAAGATAAAGTGTTGGAGAGGGACATCGTCAAGCCTGATGCCTCTGTTGTGCAGCACGGAGAATGTATGCTCGATTCGTTTCACCACCTCCTTTTGCAGTTTGTTGGCCTAGCACCAGCTACCCGTACCGAGCAGGCGCCCGATACTAAAATTATATGCTTTCGACGAAACGATCCGTTTGGCCGGTTCGGAGATGATGCTGTTTGATGCGTTACGTAACGAAATGAGCTCCCCCACGCGAACGCAAAACGGGCGCATCGGTCGATTGGAACTTGCTTGGGGCAGCCACGGAATGGGCTGCAACAGTACGAATCCAGCAAACTTGGTAATCTCACCGGCGCTTCCCAGGTGATCCGAAGTTGGCACACCGCAGTTGCATACTTGGTGTACCTGGTGTACATTATGTCGCGTGTTAAAGCTGGTGCCGTGTGGATCCTGTTCGTTTCAATTCTCTGTTTGAGTGCGGTGCCTTCTACGGTGGGATGTAAATGTGTACCGGAGAGGTTATGTCCGGCGGCCGAGGTTGACTTGCGGCTCGTGGATGCTGACGACGATTGTCCGGTGGGAATGGTGTGCTGTGATGTTGCCACCGGTGACGACGGCTTCTGTGATGGTAAATGCGTCCCAGACGTGGCACAGTGCGCCGGTGCAAACGTCGACTACGATTACGGTGAGGAGCTGATCGATGTCCGACTGGTTGGCAATGGGAACGGGTGCCCGTTTCAACAGCACTGCTGCAAGACACGTCCAGCGCCGAAACCTTGCAGTGGAACCTGCCTACCGGAATCGCTCTGTACGATGTTCGAACCGGGCGAGAAGAGTGGTAGCTGTGGGACGGGGGACGTTTGTTGCCACATGAACCGCACGTCCTGGATGGGCTTGATCAACGACATTAATGCGATGGTTCATCCGGCAAATGGCGCCGAGAGGCGCGAGTGTACGTGGGGCGTGGAAGCCGATGGTACCCGCATACCGCCGTGGTTGGTGTCGATCTGGGCACGGTTGGAGATCATACCCGGTCTGCAGCTCGACCAGTTTGTCTGTGGTGGAGTACTGGTGGACCCGGCGCTAGTGCTAACGACTGCCGGCTGTGTGACGGATCTGCCCACCAACGAGTTGTTCGTGAACGTTGGCGACCACGACATATCCAGTCGATCGTTACTTCGCAATGAAAACGTGAGTATTTTCGCTCCCTAATTAGCTGTTAAAAATGTTTACGATCAGGCAGCTCCCGCCTTTCAGATATACACCGTCAAGGAAAAGATCGTCCATGAGAACTACAATTCTTCCCACCCGGTACGTAACGACTTGGCTCTACTGAAGCTCACTGACCCCACACCCAACGGCAACTGTGTTGCGCGACTCGATTCACCACCACCGAAGGGCGATGGAGTCGAAAGCAGCTGCTACTACATCGGCTGGGATCGTGAGCTACTAGCGACATCAGCATCGGGACGACCCCAACGCCACCCGACGGACGTTTTAACCTTCCAGGAGGATCTGTTCTGTGCACCGGCCACCATCTGTCTGAAGCGAAACGGTGGTAACCCGGACCGGTTCTGCGATGACGACGCACTACGCGGTACGGCTGTCATCTGCGAAGCCACAGGCCGGCAGGATGACTTGAAGCTGCGAGGACTGCTCGCCCGCAACTGCGCCGGTGTCGGTGTGGAAAGTATCGCCCCGTGGCTAGACCACCAACGAGCCCCTGGATTCGTCCAGATACCGAAACCGACGGATCCGTCTCGGCAGTATCTGCCCGTGCTGTGATGCGACAAACGTAGCGTTGATTGGTACCTGAAGTTCTTTCTTCTATCGCTTCATGTTTATGTGATTTTGTTGTAAATTATTATGGCATACCCCGGCGACGACATTTTTTGTTCTCTTACATATGCACAAATTCAAATGTAACATTTTTGTCTTTAAAAGATTGTAGCAAATTGCATAAATTTCTTGTTCAATATCCGAAAATATTGCATATCGGATTCCACTAGGAACCGAAGCGTGGTAACAAATGCTATCCACAGCAGGCTAGATCGATCAAAAAACGGTGTTGCTTAGTGTGCGGTGTAGTGGAAGCTACGAGAGCTACCATAACGCGAAGTTTGCTAATCACCTCAGATGGTAAAATCTAGTCTAGTAGGTCGGTAGCTGAACAAAACAAAAAAGTTTATCACGAAACGGGTTTCCCCCAGTTTGGCACATAAAATTAGACGTCGAAGAAATCTCATTAGAAATGCTAATACCATCCATAGGTCGAAGTGTACGCATCGGGCATGGAGTGCTCTCGGAGCAGGCGTTCTTATTCACCGCCGGAGAGTCCATTTTTTATGTCAATTGGATCTAGCAAAAATTGTCTGCTTCGCTTAACAACACCTGCCGACTTGTGGGTTGTTGTGCGCTGCCAGAGAATCTCCTCGGCCAGATGAGAGGTACATATCAGGGTAATCCTATTAGTAGACCTTCGCCAAACCAGTCCCGAAGATAAGTCCACCAAAATAAAACCAAAAATAAAAATATCCATAAGCACCGGGGCGGTTGCGCACGCACCGTTCGACGACTCGGTTCAATATTCGTCGGATTGAGCCGGAGGCGGACACTTGTACGGTCAATCGGCTGGATCTTTGAAGCGGATGAAAATACCCTCGTAGCAAACAGTTGCGATATTCTGCCCGTTGGTGAAGTGAAGTGACTGTATATGCAGTCGAGCAGCTTGTCGAACCTAACCTTACTTTTTTGCATTGTTTCGCACAAAAGCAGCAAAAGCTAGCAAACGGTCGGAGTAAATTCGGCAGCAATGGATTGGCGTAACGTGGCGATACTGATCGTCTTGGGTGGCATGCAAGATAAATACAACACTTACCACCACGGATCTTGTAAAGCAGAACGTATGTACCAAATACAATGTCACCTTGAAAGATGTGTTTGGAAGTGAATTTTCGGCCTCCTTTCGCTTTCATTTTTAGACGTGCGATGGGATGTGCGTGCACCTAAAAGTAACTTGAAAGGTTAAACGTTGAAAACACAGAATTCTCTTTTTTTATAAAAACCCATTCGATAGCAGCATAGAACACAATTACTAGGAGGCAACAATTAAGCAAACCCTTTTTTGTGTGGTGTCATTTATTGTATCCTTAATAAAAAGTCATCGCTGTAGTTTACACAACGTTTCGTCTGATGTTGATGTATGTGTGTATAAGTCTAAACCGTAAACTTATGGCGTGTAGACGTAGTCCCGGGCGAGAATGCTATGTTCCACCAGCTGCTGATCGATCCAGTCACGGAACGAGGCCACATTGACGTACACGCCGGGGATACCATTCTCACCGCATCCGATGCCCCAGGCAACGATGCCCGCCTGGTAGTAGTGCGTCGTCGAGCCGGGAATGGGGCAGACGAGCGGTGAGCCACCATCTCCACGGCACGTGTCCTGCCCTGCGACGCCACCGGCGCACACGAAGCTGGGATGCAGCACGAACCGCTTGCCGAGACGGGTGGTACGCATCGATTGCTGGCAGGTCGCGTGTGGCACCACCGGCAGCTGCACCTTCTTCAGGATCACATGATACTTGCCCTCCTTGCCGAACACGTTCTTGCCCCAACCAGACGCAAAGCACTGGCTATGGTCGAACGAGGTGTCCTTCGGTGGCAGGCACACGGGCTGCACGTTCTCCGCCAGCAGGAACGGTTCGGTGAGAATCAGCAGCGCCACATCGTTCGCCAGCGAGCCCTTGTTGAAGGCCTTGTGCGTGATGACTTCCGCCACGCGGCGGTCCTGATGCGGGTAGAGTTCACTGCGCGTCTGCGTGTCCCACTCGCCGGCACGAATGATCAGCTGGTCCTTCTGCTTGTTGAACACACAGTGGGCCGCGGTCAGCACGACGTCCGGGGCGATCAGGGAGCCGCCACACTCGTACACGTTCAGGTTGCTGTCGGCGACCCGTTCCTCACGCAGCACCGCCAACATCCACGGGAACTCGCCGTACTCCGATTCGCCCTCCTTGTTGCCGGTGATGCGGAAACCAAGCCCGTCGGCATTGCGGAAACCACAGGTTTGACGTTTGGGCACGGCACCTCCACCGCCCCCGCCGCCGGTCGATGGTGGTGGCTTCGGAGTCGTCAGACTGGCCGGCGGTTCCGTCAGCACCAAATCCTTCTCGCAGCAGGTGTTCAGGAAGTGCGGACACTCGGACTCCTCCGACGGATCCTCGCCGACGCGGATGTCGATGATGCCGGCACCGTCCGTGATGATCTGGTTGTCGCTGCACAGATAGTACTGCACGCACTCGCCGGTGCAGGTCTGGAAGGAGAGTTACGAAAGGTAGGTAGCGGTCAATATGGGAGCACCGGGAAGTAAAGCCATTGCAGCCGGCTACTTACATAGCGTTGGTCCGGCGGAATCGGTGCGATCGGCTGGGCAGCCGGGGCAACCGGTGCGGAAGTGACCGGTTCGGCCACGGTGTTTTTGTTCTCCGTCAGATTGTACAGCGACAGGTACAGATCGTCCAGAGAATCCTGGGCAGCCACCAGACCAGCCAGGGTGGCTGCTACTGCAGCGAGCAGGACAACCGCTCGCGAAACCATTTCTTGCGGATTTATTGTTGGCACACCCGAACCGAAGATCACCTTGAGAAGGGCAAAAGAAAGATTGTTAATCTTCGAGCAACCACCACAGCCTCCTAGTTTATTCGCGTCAAGTTGTGTATGTATATGTGTGCGTGTCAAAATTTTATTTGTTTGTTTGCCAACCAGCAAACTGTCAAGTTAAAAAAAAAAAACATGGCGAACAATAGTAAATATTTGTTCGTGCTAAAACGATTGCTTCTCTCATGACGTGTGAGGGGAAACGAGTTTTGCATACTAATTTTCAAGCCAGCAGCACTTTGAAGTAGCCTTGCCGGTTAGATGGTTGTTGGTTGATTTAATTATTGCTTCGGTCAGTCCGGGGACGCTCCGGTGTATGTGCGTTTGTACTTATGTCTTGGCTAATCAGCTAAAAAAAAAAAAACGAACACAACCAAAAGGCCATCACGACACCCGGTGCTGGTGTTGATAACCTCTCGCCATCACGTACACCAGCGGCCGGCGCAGTGTATGATGATGGCTTTCCATGGCAAACCCGACACATATTCGGTGGCCCAATACGTACCTTAGGAACCCGGCAAATGGCAGCACACTACTACAGCTAGGAAACCGAAACACGAAACCACGCAACAGGAACCGAAACTTCCCTCTGTCCACACCGTTGCGGCGCGACACCCAGGAAAAGGAGAAGAAAACAAAGAGACGACACAAGCACAACGGCGCGTCCGACACTTTGAGCGGCTCGGAGCAGATTGAGCTTGGCGGCCTCAAAATCGTATCGATTTAAAGCATTAAAGCGTTCGCCGCGTTCGGTGGTGTGCGTAGTATTCGATCGCGCCCGGGGTTTTGTGCGATGTTCGGTCACGGCTTGCTGCGAGTGATCGGGAGAGTCGTCGCTCGGTGAGAACCGGAATGGGGGGGGGGG
>KI915045.1:8426168-8578694 GCA_000473445.2 Anopheles farauti
GGGGGGGAGGGAGATAACACGTCGACATCCCACCTGGCTCCTTCCACCCCATCCCGATGCATCGTTCTTCTAGTTTGTACGAATCTGGTGGTAAGTGGATCCCGTTCCCTCCTCTCTCTCTACCTCCCCTCCACCCTCCCTTTCTACGTCTTTCCGACCGCGTGTCCTGTATCCGTAAACCGATTACCGTCTTCGGCTTCGTCTTCCCGCAGCCGGCGAGACACGAAATCTTCATTCCTCTCCCTTTTTTGCCTTGTTTTTTAATCTGTCCATTTTCTTTCTAACTTGATTTTTTTAGAAACAAACAAACAAACAATCGCAGCCGATAACCTCTGATGGACTTGTAGCTGAGCGCTAACCTAGATTCCCGAAACCGAACTTTCACAATCCGTCCAGCGAAGCGAACCAAAAGCGGAAGCTGTTTACCAAAATTTTTATAACCACCCGATTTCGGTGCGAAATGTGAAACCTATAATTTCCGGCCTACTGCGCTGCGAGAGGAAGGCGAACGATTAACCGGGTGCAATCATCCCGTTTCCCGTCGGTCGGACTTTCCCGGGCTTGTCATGGTGGCGCAAGATGTTATTGGAAAAATTTCAAAAATCCCCGCTCGCTGGAAGTCACGTTCGGGGTTCATTATTTTTTTTTTGGTAAACAACCCCATGGCCCGAAAGCCAAAACGACCACGGAGGACGTCCGGAGGCGGCTAGGATGCAGCGAGAAGATTTCCCGCAAAGGCAAACCAGAAATATCGAAGTTCGCCGGATAGCAATAATAAATTACGCTAATTACGACGCACGACCGGCGCCGGGGTGACTTTGGCACCTTCGCGGCACGATGCCCATATGCATCGAAGAAAACACCGACCCTGAAGAATCCCGTCCAGTGCCGCGCGTCACTCACCTTGACCGGGCAAGGCTTCCGCAGCATAAAACTCGTTTCCGTCCGCATCTAGCGACGGCTTTATTTGTTTACGATGGCACCGCGCCTCAACCGCAAGCGAACCACCACCGAACGGTTTGTTTGCGAGTGGATATGTTTTCTCGAACGGGTTTCGGAAATCCCGGGACCAGTTCTCTTCGTCTCCATTTCAAAATTACCATAACGAACAAGTTGCCGCGACTCGACAAAACAACTCCGGATAGGTTCTTTCCACGCGTACAATTCAGATAGATGAGCATGCCACAGCGGGGCGGAGGTTTCAACTTCGGATTTTTGTATAACTTCGTTCTTTATTTATTCTTGTCTTGCTGGTTGCGTTTTGTGTGGGTGTATGTATACGTGTGCGAGTTTGTCAGCGTTTTGTTTTTTGTTCTGCGCTGCCGTGTCTAGGGTGTGTAGCTATCCGTGCCGAAGCTACGCTGCACCATGTGCTGATCGATCCAGCCGCGGAACTTGGCCACGTTCGCGTACACACCGGGGATGCCGTTCTCGCCGCACCCGATGCCCCACGCGACCAGCCCGGACTGGTAGTAGTGGTTCGGGGAGTTCGGGATCGGGCAGACGAGCGGCGAACCGCCGTCACCCTTGCACGTATCCTTCCCCGGGACGCCGCCCGCACAGATGAAGCTCTTGTGCAGGTTAAACTTAGCGCCGAGCCGGGTCGTGCGGAGCGCCTTCTGGCACTGGTCATTCGGTACCACCGGCAGGTCGATCTTCTTCAGGATCACCTGGTACGTGCCCGCCTTCCCGAACACGTCCTTGCCCCAGCCCGAGGCGAAGCACGTCTCGTGGTTGAACGCCATGTCCTGCGGCGGCAGGCACACCGTCTGGATGCTTTCGTTCTCCTCGACGGGCGAGTCGAGGAACAGCAGCGCGACGTCGTTGTACAGACCGCCCTTGTAGTACTCCGGATGGACGACGATCTCCACCACCGTCCGGTCCTGGTGCGGGTAGATTTCGTTCTTCGTCTGCGTGTCCCATTCGCCGACGCGCACCTTCAGCTGCGACGGCTGCTTGTTCTGGACGCAGTGGGCCCCGGTCAGCACGACCTGCCGGTGGATCAGCGAACCGCCGCACGTGTACACGTTCTCGCGCAGCTGGCCGAGCACCTCCTCCGACTTGAGGATCGCCACCATCCACGGGAACTCACCGTACTCGGCCTCGTTGTTCTTCGAGCCGGTGATGCGGAAGCCGATACCGTCGACGTTGCGCAGACCGCACCGTCCCGGCTGTGCCGGGTGCGGTCCCGTGCCCGGTCCCGGGCCAGGGTTCGGCACCGGATTCGGATTCGTCGGTGGTACCGGCGGCGTACCGGGCGACGGTGGTTGAATCTACATGGAAGCGAGAGAAAGAGAGGGAGAGAGAGATTGCGGAAGGGAACGATGGTTAACACGCCCAAGACACGATCGTACGCACGCTTCGACGCAGATACTTACGATGTCCTCTTCGTAGCAACACTGGAGCAGATAGTCGACGCACGGGTTGTCGTCGGAGAAACGGATATCGATCAGTCCCTCGCCGGAGGTGCTGGTGTTCGAGCAGAGGTACTTCTGGATGCACACGGCATCACCCTCGCACGGACCACCCTAAGGGAAGCAGCAAACAAGCGGGTTAAGCCTGTCGTGACCCGGTAAGTCCCCCCCCCCCAGCGGTTACTTACCTTCACACCGACCGGTGGCACCGGCGGCGGTGGTGGTGGTGGCGCGGCCGTTACCGGCGGTTGCGTTCCCGACGGTGCCGACGTGAACACGTTATTGATCAGATCGTCCAGACTCAGGTCGTCCGCACTGGCGGTCACGGCCACGAGCGCCAGCACAACCACAACACCCACACGTCGCATGGTGATGCGCAAATTTGACGTTTTATCAACCTATTACACCCGCGGTTTCGGCAGGCACACGGCAACTAACTCGATCGGCGGTTGTTCTCCGACGCCTAGCTCTGAGGAGAATGAAGTCGGCTGTAGTGGCGTTAGTATGTTTTAACGGTCCGGATCGGTGGAACTCTCGGGTACCAATCTCCCGCGTGCGCGCGTGTGTGTGTGTTAGTGTTGCCCTGGACACCGCACACACACACACGCGCGCACTATGATCCGGCACGACCAGTCCGACCAGTCCGTTTCTGCACGACCGATGCGCGTTGGCCATAGAAACACAAACGCAGTAACCATCCTCTTCTGGCTGAAGATGACGCTCGTTTGTTGTTGCGATTCTCCGCACTTTGGGATGCGCCCGAAAATGGAACCGGTTTGTGAGGAACCGCTCACACAAACACGCGCGCGCGCTCGCGCGTCTGCGGATTTGTTCAATTGTTGCTAATCGGTTGAAGTACTGAAACGAATGCCATGACGTGGTTGTGCTTCGTTCGGGGTTTGATTTTCAAAACAAAATGGCTCTTGAAAAAGCTGCCGCTGAAAGGAGGAAGCAACACAATGCGACAACATTTAATTGGATGCGCATGATCAAATCCGGCGTAGTTAGAGCTCGCTCTGCCCGGATCAGGTGTTTGTGTGATCGACCGTGCGTGTGTGTACGCGTGTGTGTGTGTGTGTGTGTCTCGCATGCTGTACAATTAGACACGAACTCAGGCCAGAGCCGAACGATGTCCAACGAACTGGTTTCGGTGGAGGATTTCAGCTTGCGAAATGATTGTTGATTTCTCGTTCCGGTCGAACACGGTGGAGGAGGAGGAGGAGGAGGAGGAGGAGGGGGGGGAGGGAGGGGATTCAGAAATCATCGTGGGGCCTGTGCCACACACGCTTATCGCCCGGTTTTACGAGAGGGATGGGGGAGGTGGGGGTAGGGTGAAGATGGGGGAGAAGATTAGGTACAACAGAACAACTGTCAAACGGTGGTAGTGGTCCGAAGTTGAGCTAGTTTGTGGCCATGATCGTGACTTTGACGATTGTATGGGTCTGGCCAATGGAAGGGGAGCCAATGCACACACACTTGAACTGCAGGAGCTTGCAGGCGAGATAAAGAAGACGATTACACCGGGATGATCCCTGCCGAACGCAACTCTAGGCTCTCTATCTTCCGCAGCAGTGATGCGGAAAAAGTATTGCAATATTGTTCAATATTCCAGCAGCTGCAGCTTGGGGCGCATTTTGAAGGAAACCGACGAGGAAGTGGTGTGTTTCAATTTACGGAGTTTGCTCACCGTTGGCGATGATATTCGAATTTATAATGTGCTAATTTATTCGTACGCAGTTCTGTGTTTATGATCCGTACGAGCGGTTGCAGGCACGAACCGGTGGCAAACCTTGACGAACGTCAACAATACACGTTTCTGTACACGCTCACTTCGATGGGGTCATAATGCTATCAAACAAAAAAAAACCAAAAACAAAAAAAGCCAACAACGATCGAACACGAATTTTGCTGCTGTTTTACAGCAGATTTTGCTGTTTTGCATGCTTCGTTTCGCGCATGCGGATTAACACAAAAAAAAATGGCCCCTGTATGAGATGTCCAGCGTCATTTTAATGACATGACCAACTCAAATATGTCCGTGTGTGTGACCCCTTGGAGAATACTCTTTTCTCTATGTTCTTCTTAGTGCCAAATACGCTCATCGTTCTTCAACATCCTATCGTTGTTCTCGGAGCAAATCTTTCAACCAAGTTAACATGATATTTTTCCACATTGATACTATTACAAAACTTTTGTTTTCTTTTTTTGCATGCAACAGATAGCTTCTAGCCTTATTTCGTGAAAGATTTATTGATATGTATTTTACATACTTTCACTGTTTATCATTAAAACCTAAAAAAGGCTGCAGTCTCCACAAAACCGAACCGGCATCACTTACCAAAAAAAAAAAAATGGAAAAATGGTGGATATTTTTCCGAAAATTTAGATCCAAGTCCAAGATCCAGGCGAGTGGTACAGGCGATGTTGGGCAACACATTCTCCTAGGATGGAGTAACCGGCTTCCAACAGCCGTACACAGTTGTGTATAAGGGCGATAATCGCGCCATTACACTACTTCGTTGGGGAAGTCCCCCGACCGGAGACAACGATGCACACGGGCGCTGTTATCACTGAAGCGATGGTAGAAAATCCCGCGACCAAAGCAAAGGAACACCCGAACGAACCCACCGCTACCGCTGTTCAGTATACCGGTGAGCACAATGGGTGAAGGGTGGTGGTTCGTCCGTAAACAGGCTACCGTCGTGGCGCTGCTTGCCTGCTCCCTCCTAGCAGGCACGGTAAAAACATCAAACGAGCAAGTATGGATTTTCCCAGCCATGACCGGACTCCCCACCGTGGCAAATCCCACCTTCACGATCTACTTGAGCGTTCGTTCGTTTCCATTTCCCTAGCGTGCACCAAACTACGTCGAATGCGATGGCAGCAAAGGATACTGCGTCGGTAGTGCGCAGTGCACCGTTCGGACGTTTCGATTGCGCTCCAACCGATGTCCGACGTACGAGGAAGTATGCTGTCCGAAAAGTTCCATCGTCGGCGCTAGCAAACCGACAACGGCTCTCCGAAACCTGGTACGGGTGGTCTCAACTATTAGTACTATTGCTTCCAACTAGTATCGTCTTACTATTAGTACTAGCATTTACTGTCTTTTACAGCAATGTTTTATCAACAATCGTGCCGCTGGATACTGTTTACCGGCAGAGGAATGTAATTATGAATCATTAGTTGACCTTCGGAGTGACACTTGCCAAGACGCTGCGCTAGTCTGTTGCCCAAACGACAGCGTAATCGAAGCGACGACCCGTACACCTGGTACAACTACCACAACCATCCCTGCGATTGTTCCACCGAGTGGGCAAGATGTGAACGAAGTAAATGCTACACCTATCCCCACGACTAGTACTACTACCCGGCAGGAGGATGACTCCGCGACGGGAGTGTCTCCAATTTCAAACCTAGAGTCTACAATCACTGCGAGCACTTCAGAGGACTCGGACCCGTTGGAGGTATGGCACGTCCGAAACACCACCGTGAGAAGTTCCATTAATATAGGTGTTTTTTTTTTGACCCTAGTGCACAGGAAACAGCGACGAAAAAGGATACTGCATGCCCGAACATGCTTGTCGCAAAATTGTTGTCCTTCAACTGCGATCTAGCAGGTGCGATGATCCGTCGCATGTCTGCTGTGTGGAAAGTGCGAAAGAGCACCACCAAGATCCGGAGGCAAACGCACCAGCTCGTGATTCAAGTGAAGTTTTGGGTGTTACTACCACGACGGCGAAATCTTCCACAACTCCTATCGAATCTAGCACCACCTTCGCCAGCCCAGGAGAGTCGAAGCCAGCAACGCCCAACAAACTCTTGCCCGAGTTCGCGCGTGCTGATACTTCTTGGGATGGCGTGTGTGGTCGGCGCAAAATGGACGGCATCGTCGAGCGCAAGCTTAACCGAAACGATCGTGCCGAATATGGAGAGTTTCCCTGGGTGGTCGCATTGTTCCAGCTGCCGGACGAGCGATTCTGCTGCAATGGCGCCCTGATCGGGGCGCGTGCTGTCTTGACGACGGCTCACTGTGCGAACCTGTGCCGAAACCTAACGACGAATGCGATCCTGGTGCGAGTGGGCGAGTGGGACATGGGCTCCAACGAGACCGTGCCAATTGCACCGGAAAACTATCGCACTAGTCGCGTGCATCGGCACAAGGACTACAACGCTCACACTCACATCAACAACGTCGCTCTGCTGGAGCTAGCGCACCCTATCCGCTACGGTGCCACGGTACAACCCGTCTGCCTTCCCTCGCCCGACTACGACCTAACGCCCAGCGAGACTCTGATGGCTACCGGTTGGGGCAACACATTGCAACAGCAGGCACCACCGTCGCAGGTCCTAAAGCGGATCGATCTGAACAACATGGAGTGGGAAACGTGCAAGCAGCAGCTCCCAAAGCACCAGGACAATCGCCGATTCACGCTCGACCGAAGCTTCGTGTGCGCGATCAGCAACCATCCGGATGCGGAGCGACCCTGCGACGGAGACGCCGGCGCCCCGGTAGTGGCCGAGATTCCCGCCCAGAATGAGCAATACTACCTGCACGGTTTGGTATCGTGGGGTTTCAACTGCGACCAGAAAGCGATTACCCACACGGTGCTGGTGAAGGTGTTGCATTATCTGGAGTGGATCAACAAAACCGTGGATGCAATCGGTGGTAAATCTCAAGCAACTAAAACGAGAGGAAGGACTTCGATGACGAAGACCACGATCGCACGGAGCGATCGGTTTGTGAAGTGATGCGGCGGTGAAAATGCATTGAAATTCTCTTTCGATTATTATTACAATTGAACGTTAGTGAGGTAAATAAATTCATTCGTTCAATAGGAGGACATTTTTGCGTTTGTCTTCTGAGATTCGTACCAACAAAAATCCTTCATCTTGTGCAAGGACAAACTGCTCAGATCGAAATTTGCTAGCGAGAAATTCATTTACAATATTTAAATAGCTCGCTACGGTAGTGTTTTGGTGGGCTTTAAGTAAACAACTGATTTGACTTGGGGTTTTTTTCATTTACCATCTCTCATTTAGAATGCAAACGTTGTGCGACGATGGCTTTAACCATGGTTGGAGATAAGGCTGTTGGAATTTCCGTTTCGATTCGACACGAGAACTCACACAGGCCACGGGTCAAACGTAGACGAAGTGTAAGACGTCAGTTTCGTGAAGTGTGGCGGACTATTGTTTGCAAAACATGATCTGCCTGTTTCGAAGGTTGATTTAACGCTGACTAGCCACACGGTGTTCGTTTTCTCCCAACACTCGCTAGAAGACTCTCCCATTAGGTCGCTCCTTTCCGATTACAATTTGCTATTCCCGCTGCGAGGGCTTCACTGCACTCTGCCGGTTCAGTATACCGCCAAACGCAATGGGTGAACGGTGGCCGACCGTTCGTAAGGAAGCTGTCGTGCTTACTGCGCTGCTAGCTTGCGTCTTCCTCTCAGGAGCAGTTCCTACGCTAACCCATGGAGCGGTAATGGTTTTACATCAATTTATTGTTTGAATCAGGATCGTAACTAATGGCGTATTTTTGTGTTCCAGCATGTGCCCCCCACGGAATGCGATAGTCAAAGAGGATACTGTGTCAGCCGCGAGCGGTGCAGTGTTCGCACGTTTCGATTGCGCTCCAACCGATGCCCGACGTACGAGGAAGTTTGTTGTCCGAAAAAATCATTCCCGCCCGACGAGCTGAAGGCAATGGGTGGATACGATAGTGCGGCGATAGAAAGCTTACCAACACACACCACGAGCACGCCAAGGAACGTAATCGTACCACAAACGGTTCCAAATGGCAGCACCAATACTACCACCCTCGTTTTTTCCCCTGTTCCTGCTGTTCCTGCTGTTCAAGGTACATCATCGCCTTCACCTATAACTAGTGTGGATCGTTCTGAAGTAGGCGATGCTTCACCTGTAGCTAGAGCGGAGGAGGAGCAGTCTGAAACAGGCGAACCTGAAGATGATAGTACGGAAACCAGTCCCACTAAGAGCAAGTCCAACGATTCGAATCTTGAAGACACCGCTGTAAAAACGGTTTCAACAAGTAATGCCGGCCCAAACCAATCGGAAGCAGAGTTTCGAACGGAATACGGGGAGTTTCCCTGGTCGGTTGCCTTGTTTAGAAAGGCAGAAAATCGGACATTCTGCTGCAATGGGGCACTTATTGGCGCGCGTGCTGTCTTGACCACCGCTCACTGTGTCAGTCTGTGCGGAAGCTTAGCCTCCAATATTGTGGCACTTGTTGGTGAGTGGAACATTAGCACAACACTATCGACCGTAGCGAAAGGAATAGGAGTAAAAACAATACATAGCCATGTGTTTTATCCAACTTCTCCCCATTCCTACAACATTGCGCTGCTAAAGTTGAAGGGTCAGGAAAAATATGCAGCCATTGTACAACCGGTACGTCTCTCACACTTGACACAGTCACAGTTTAATAGATATACAAACCTGACTGCTATTGATTGGAGTGGCCCAAAAGAACAACACTTAGCAACAGAGCTCGTGCAAAAAAAAATTAGCTTGCAACTACTTCAACTTCCGACCTGCACGAATAAGATTAAATCAACTGACAAACGAAACTACTCCCCTAAACCTGTCAATGTCCTATGTACCAATACTTCACGAAGCGAGATAAATGAGGGAACTCCGGTGGTAGCAAAGGTGAACGATCAATACTACCTTCGTGGTTTAGTTTCGTGGGACTACGAATTTGAGGATGATGCTATTGATTACACGCTGCTAGTAGACGTGCAAAATTTCATTTATTGGATAAATACTCAGCTAAGATATTACTGAACGTGAAATAAAATATACAGAAATATGCGTGATTGCGTGAGTTAAAATCTAGACTATGTTGAAAATACATCAAACTGATAAATACGAGACTGCGTGGAAAGTGTGTTACATGATGTGGTGTGGAGAAATTCCATAGGTAGTAAAATGGTGCTCATTCCGCGTAAGTACGCCTTGATCGTCTACACTCACTCATCCTTGTTATTGCTTGTCCATTACTCAACTGCTTGTTATTGCGCTTTTTATTATATTTCGACGTGTTTCTTATCATCATACTGATTTCACCGCACAGCCTGAGTGACCTTCCTCGGTCCTCGAGCCTTTCGTAGAACCTACAGTTCTCATTCGATTAATGATAAATGTCAGCAAATCTCACCTCCTTTCCCTGGGGGAAAAGCAACCCATACAAACACAACCCATCCGCTATCAACATCGTGGCGATGGAGGAATAAATGGGGAACGTCTGGGAGTCGGTCGTATCGATCAGATCATTGAAATTTCCCTTTTGCTCTGTTGGTGTTTGCTTTGATGGAATGCTCCTCTTAAGTGAATCCGACTAAATTATTTCAACCACAGTTCTTTCGCAGCATCTACATCATTTACTCTCTCATATAAATTTGCAGACGTTCTTCGAATCGTAATAGGCGTTGGGGAAAGTAGGGGAATGATCAACACTCTGGAATGCGGGATGAAAAATTCGTGTAAAGCCTGACAGATTGCGGTTGTTTTCATTGCACATAAAAATAATTTCTTATATCCTAACACGAAACACTAGTCTTCCTCATCCTCCCCGACCACAGGTTCCTCGTAGAGGTAGCTCCGCTCGTCAAGCTCTTCCCTCCGGATCATATCGTCGATCCATGCGCGATACTTCGCCACGTTGGTCATTACGGTCGGGAACGTTTGCCTGTTGCAGTCGTAGCCCCAGGACGCTAGACCCACCAGGTAGTAGCGTTCCTGGCCGGGCACGATCTCCGCCACGTACGGGGAGCCCGTATCCCCAGTGCACGGCAGCATCTCCGTGCCCTGGGCGTCCGCACACAGGAACCCACCATCCAGCCGGTACTGGCGGCCCATCATCTGGCGCAGCGTCGTCTGGCAGGTGTCGTGCGCGATCCGGCGCAGGTGCGACTTTTTCAGTATCGTTTGTGGCCTTTTCTCGACGAACCTTGGCACCTCGCCCCATCCCACACCGATCACGTCCTGCTGGTGGAAGTCAAAGGATGCCGGCGGCAGACAAACCACCCCGATCGTGTGGTTCAGCTCGATCGTCTCACTCAGCACGACGAGCGCGATGTCGTTGATCTTGCTCGACTCCCGGAAGTGCGGATGGAGATGAACCTTTTCCACCTCGGCATCGACGTGGGGCAAGGGTTCCGAGTCCGTGCTCATGTCCCACTCGCCCAACCGGACTACGAGCGAGGACACCTGAAACCGGTACCGGTACAGGCAGGAGGCCGTGGTTAGCACGGCAGCCCGATCGATCAGCGCCCCTCCGCAACGATACTTCAGGCCCGCCTCATCGCGGGTAAAGATGGCGACCGACCACGGATACTCGCCGTACTCGGCTTCGCTCAGCTGATTGTTTTCTATGGTAAAAATTACGCCACTTGGATTGCGATGGCCACAACCGCCGAGCTCCTCGTACGGAGGTATAGGTACCTTCGGCCGCTTCAACACCGTGCGAGGAGTCGTCGGTAACTCCGTTTGCATTTCATCCGCAGCTGCCTCGGTCGCATCCGTCGGTGACGTCGTGGTGGATCGGTTCGGATCTTTCACCCGATCGTGATCCTCCTCCGTTGTGCCGACCATCGGCACTGCGCAACACACCATCATGTAGTCCCGGCAATCGTCCATCAAATGTCGCACGTCGATAACGTTCTCTCCGGATTGGGTGATTACACCGCCATTGCATTGGTACTGATACACGCAGATGCCGGGTGTATTCGCATTCGTCGTACAGCTCTGCAACGTAACAAAAAGAGAAAACACTTCAAACACTTCGTAAAGCGTAGGGTTAGGATGAAGTAGTAAAATCCTCCAAGTAGCGATTTAAAAATCTTTCAAGATTTGGGTACGCAAAAAGACGCACCTATCTTTAGAAGCTAGAATAACTCCACGCATGCTTGGATGTTGAAATAGTCGTAAATCTCAAAGAAAATGACATACGTACAGCTATTTTTCTCTGAGAAATGTTTACACTCACCTGTTCGTTTCCGTTCATTTACGACTACAATCGACAAAAATGTTTGTAAATCCATTTTTTAGGACTCCTCCAATTTTAGAAGATTCATAAACACCAACTGACTCCGGAATGTGTGCCGTGTGAGTAATGAACAAGACGGAACCTCATGCAAAGGTAAAAACAAAACACTTACCATTTCCGTGTGGCTGTCCACTATTACGGAGGCCACTGCAGCACCAGACCATAGCAGGACCACACACACGGTGCACCACGGGATTAAGGCCATACTGTGTTTTGTCTTTTGTCACGCTTCCAAACCTAACTTCCGATGTATCCAGCACCAGGTTTGACCAAAGATTGCCCGAAGCCTGCAACGTTCGCTGATCAACGGCGCGGGAAAGTCTAGCTTATCAGGCGTGCAAAGTAGTACTTGTAACCTTCCGAACCTGGCTGGGGTATGCGATAACGATGGTGGAGGGATTCCCGCGGGGGAACTTTTTTTCTTTTTTTTTTGGAGTACTACGCTTGCTGAGTTTCGCAGAGTCTTCGCGATGATGCTCTTTGCTGGTAGTAGTAGTGATGGTTACCGGTCCTCCGAACTGCATTTGGTAGTTGAGTCAGTACGCGCGCTAATTCGCGCATCCCGCGGCGAATCGTTCGTTGGTTGGTTGGGCCGAATGATAACCAATTGACCCCGAGCCAGCCTGCCGGTGGGGATTCCCATCGGGATAGTCTTTCACTATCGGCGACGAAGCGTCCATTTCCTGCATGCTGGTGGGTAGAAACGTATCGAACCCGGGCTTGTGTGCTCCAGTACGGACCGATTGGTCATGGAGCTGTCAGTGTTCGTGTTAGGACTGGCGACGATCCTTGCCGTGTCGGTGGTAGCCAGACAAACCAGCAGAAGCTCTGGACAATGCGCAGCCAACGAGATCTGCGTTGCGAGCGACAAGTGCGTGGATGGAATGATCGACACGGTTGGTCAGAACATACTGGGACCTAGAATAAACACCCCGTGCGATGATTTCGGTATGACATGCTGTGGCTATAATCCGTCCACCTTCGCCGGGGGCGAAGATTCCGATTCCGAGGAACACATGACTTCGAAAACGACGACGACGAGGACGACGACGACCACAACGGAGGAGCCAGATGATCCGGACTGGAGTGCGCAGTGTGGTGTGCGATCCGTCAGCAGCGAGAGCGTCGATAACTTCAACGAGACGGCTCGCTTCGAGTACCCGTGGAGTGTGGCCGTGTTCAGTGTGAAGAAAATTCTGAACCGCCCCAAGAACGAGTTTCTCTGCGGTGGCACACTGATCGACGACTACATCGTGTTGACGGCGGCCCGGTGCGTCCATCAACGGTTCACCGGCACACTGCGGGTGCAGCTGGGACGCTGGGATCTGGATGCTGCCGGTGAACCCCGCACACAGGTAGCGTTGTTGGTATTGGTTTGACCACGGCGACACGGTACTGATTGCTATCTCTCCAATACGCCCGCAGGAAATCGCCGTCGAGCGGGTGATCTCCCACCCAGGGTACATGCCCTCGAGCCATGTCCACAACATAGCGCTGCTGTTTCTCGCCGGAGCCGTCGGTTTGGGCAGGTCGGCGAATCGCGTCTGCCTGCCCGATCCGAGCGTCAACTACTACACCCACTCCCAGTGCTACGTACACGGCTGGCGGAACATCCCACTGAAGGACACTCCCAACCAGCAGCTGAAGCTGCACGCGAACTTTCACGACCGGCAGGAGTGCACGCAGCTGATCAAAGCCGCCACCGGTACGTGGCAGTTTCGGCTGCCGAAGGAAAACATCTGCCCGAGCTACGTCGCCGAGCCGGGCTGTCCGCGGGCGCCCGGTTCGGCGCTGGTTTGCGAGGCTCCCGACAGCGACCAGCAGCAGGCGCAGTTTTTCCTCGTCGGCATTGCGTCCTACGCCGTGCGTGACTCGTGCACCGCCTCGAAGGCGCCGGAAGTGTTTTCGAACGTGTCGGACTACGTGTCCTGGATCGATAGGCACGTGACCGAGCTGGGCCGGGAGACGAGTTTCTATCGGCCCGATCCCGCCGAGTTCGACGATGACTGAATTCGGTCGCTGTTGTGTTCTTTTCTCTGTACAATAAATGCCTCGATATATTGTTATAATATTGACCCTAAACAAAGCGCCAAATGAGAACTTGGAATGGCGAGTTCTCTTATGGCGTGTATTCGGAATCATATCTTTAAGCTCGCGTACACATCGGGTGCACTCATATTCGTATATTTGTGTCCAGTCTTCCATCTATAACATCGTCAATATCAACCTTCCATCAGTGTCGCAGTTGTAGGAAGTTTTTCCTGGGTGCTTAGTTAGTAAATGTACGAGTGATCGGTAATGTTTCGCTGACGCAAATGATCGTCGATCCATCCGCGGAACTTCGGCACATTCACGTACACCCCGGGGACGCCATCTTCGCCGCACCCGATACCCCACGCCACCATACCCGCCTGGTAGAAGTAGTTATTCGTCCCGGGGATCGGACAGACGAGCGGTGAACCTCCGTCACCCTTGCACGTATCGCGTCCCTTCTCGCCACCGGCACAGATGAAGCTCTTGTGCAGCTGGAACCGATGACCGAGGCGCGTCTTGCGTAGCGACGACTGGCACTTGCCGTGCGGCATCACCGGCAGCTCGATCTTCTTCAGGATCACCTGGTACGTGCCCTGCTTGCCAAACACATCCTTGCCCCAGCCCGAGGCGAAGCAGCGCGACAGGTCGAAGTTGAAGTCTGCCGGTGGCAGACAGATCGTGTTGACCGTGTCCATCAGCTCCGCCGGCTTGTCGAGGAACAGCAGCGCCACATCATTCCACAGGTTGCCCTTGTTGAAGTCCGCGTGCGTCACGATCTCTACAACGTTGCGATCCTGCGCCGTAGCGAAGTAGAAGAAGGTCCTCAATACTGCTGTCCTCCCAAAAACATCCACACATTTCAACTCAACGTACCTGATAGTCGTAGATCTCGTTCTTGGTTTGCGTATCCCACTCACCGAGACGCACCTTAACCTCCTGGGTAGTACGTCCCTTAACGCAGTGGGCCGCCGTTAGGACGACCGACGGGTGGATCAGCGAGCCACCGCACTGGTACACGTTGATCACCTGCTCCAGTGCCTTTTCCTCCTTCAGAATAGCCACCATCCACGGGAACTCACCGTACTGCGATTCTCCGTCCGAGTCACCGGTGATGCGGAACCCAACACCGTCCGCATTACGCTTGCCGCACTTGTCCGGGATGTTCAGTGGACTCTGCGTCGTAGCACCGACGGTTCCTGTACGGCCAGAAAAGCAATCGAATTAGAAGCGTGTGTTGGAGCAAAAAAAAGCACGTTGAGTCTTGATGTACCTGGTTTCGTACCCTTCTTGGGGTTATCTCCATGCTTTCCGGGCCCACCCTTTCCATGATCGGGACCTCCATGGTGCGGAGGTTTTGATCCATCGACTCCCTGAGATGATCCTCCCTGTTGAGCGCCTCCAGGTCCACCAGCTCCCTTGCTCGGTCCTCCTTGTTGACCTTCACCAGATCCTCCTTGTTGAGCGCCACTAGGTCCTCCAGTCGATCCTCCTTGTTGGGCACCACCAGGTCCACCAGCTCCCGGAGCCGGTCCTCCTTGTTGAGCGCCTCCTGGTCCTCCTTGTTGGGCACCATCAGGTCCACCAGCTCCAGGAGCAGGTCCTCCTTGCTGAGCGCCTCCAGGTCCACCAGCTCCATGAGCCGGTCCTCCTTGTTGGGCACCTCCAGGACCACCAGCTCCCTTGTTAGGTCCTCCTTGTTGAGCGCCTTCAGGTCCTCCTTGTTGAGCACCACCAGGTCCACCAGCTCCCGGAGCAGGTCCTCCCTGTTGAGCACCATCAGGTCCTCCTTGTTGGGCACCACCAGGTCCTCCTTGTTGGGCTCCACTAGGTCCTCCTTGTTGGGCACCACCAGGTCCACCAGCTCCCTTGTTAGGTCCTCCTTGTTGAGCGCCTCCAGGTCCTCCTTGTTGGGCATCACCAGGTCCTCCTTGTTGGGCACCACTAGGTCCTCCTTGTTGGGCACCTCCAGGTCCACCAGCTCCCTTGTTTGGTTCTCCTTGTTGAGCACCACCAGGTCCTCCAGCTCCCGGAGTCGATCCTTCCTGTTGAGCGCCTCCAGATCCTCCTTGTTGGGCACCATCAGGTCCTCCAGCTCCCGGAGCAGGTCCTCCTTGTTGGGCACCTCCAGGTCCACCAGCTCCCTTGCTCGGTCCTCCCTGTTGGGAACCAGCAGGTGCTCCGGTTCCGTGTTGCGAAACTCCACCAGGCCCACCTCCTGCGTGATTCGGTCCTTCATGCAGAGGGCCACCAAACTCACTACCTCCCGGTTTCGGTTTGCTATGTTCACCTTTAACCTCGGAAGAGGGTCCCGTCTGTGATGGTTTCGCGTTAGTGTCTTGTCCAGGTCCACCAGAGACGCCGGGCTTTCCACCCGAGACAGCTGGTCCACCACCAACCACTGGGGGAGTTTTACTTGGATCTTGTACTTGATTCATACTTTCCGTTCCCCCCGTGGGATGCTCGTGAGCATTGACCAGGACATCGTTTGTAGAACCTGGCTTCGGGTGAGAGGGGCCATAACCACCGGCATTGCCACCAGCAACATCCGAACCAGTCGGTATTTCCTGCATGATTTCGGTTCCATGAGGCACTTCAATTTCCTCCGAACTCGTGCTCGGAAATGGGCAGCATTTCAGCAGATAATCTTCACACTCGTTGTCCGGGTTGAACCGAATGTCGATGATGGACGTACCGTCCTCGTTTAGCACACCGTTCGGGCACAGATGGAGCTTCACGCATTCGCCACCTTCGCAAGGCTGGTAGGATGGATTGGATGGATTATACGGAGACGCCAGATGAAGAAATTTCAAGATTGATAAGCATGTCCAAAGCGAACATTCAAAAAACGGTGCTACTTACGATAACCTCCTCGTCCTCACATCGCACCAGCACCAGGCACAGACCGAGCAGTAGCCCGATTCGCCACTGCATGGTGGTTACGCTGTCCAAACGGCTTGTTACTGGATGGGTGGAAAGGTGAGCAGACAGCACCATGCATTGATTAGAACATCGCACACTGATTAGAGGAGGACGTGCTTCGACCCGGAACGATCGCAACGCAAACGAGCAATAAGCTGTCGAAAAACCGAAGCTATGTGCATCTTTAACATCACTTACTTATTTACTGCCACACTTTTCGCTGTCACGCTCCTCCCGGCACGGCGTCGTAGCTATAGAGCAAACCAACCAACCGAGTTAAGCAGGCTCAACCTCACCAAACCGCTTCCTTTCGCGGTCGAACACGAACTGATTCCGTCGATCGTCGGAGCACTTGCACGAAACCGCGCACCGCTCCTGGACGGTATCAGGGAAGAGCACGGCGGACTATCGCGATCCACCACACCGAACACGTTTCGGTTATGTTCGAATGCATCGCATCCAGAGCAGGTCGCTGTATGTGTAGCGAACCTACATCAGAGCATACCCATCAAAAGCAGCAAAACAAGATTTGGTCCATTTCCGTGTTTCAAGGCATAAGATACCCGCCGGTGGATACAATGGAACAACCATTTCATCCAGCTCATGATTTGAATGACTTTTCTAAAATTCTTCCACCATCGTCTTGGGTTAAATCATAAG
Source organism: Anopheles farauti (assembly GCA_000473445.2). Lineage (NCBI taxonomy): Eukaryota > Metazoa > Arthropoda > Insecta > Diptera > Culicidae > Anopheles > Anopheles farauti. The sequence continues at coordinate 8,443,266 of KI915045.1, forward strand.
GCTGCGATTACGGGTTGTCCGTTATTTGCTGGAATCTGCATATCTAACGATCCGCTCGGTGACGGCAGACCCGCTTGGATGTTGGATTTGACGGTAATCAATCATCTCGACAAGCGCTCTGATCTCAGCTTGATATGAAACAGCACATTTTGATCGTTCTAATTGAATCAGACACACCTCGGTTCAAGTTGTTCGTTGAAATTTTTATGTTAAGTTAATATAACACCGGAGCATCGGACTCGGCATGATGAATATTTACTCTTCGACGCCACAGACAGCACCAAAATCGTTTTTAAAGATTTTAGTTTATTCGAAATCCATGTAAGACTATTTTATGAACGCGTCTGAGCAATCTTCTACATCGTGCTTTGGGAACACATGAAATTGGGGTAAAACAGAGCATGAGATTGTGTGTTTTGTGGAGCTTTCTAAGAGATTGTTTTGTTTTGTTTTTGCTACACCGTGGCCTTTACCGATAATCTTACCCAGTGTCGTTGTGTTTGCATTTTTTTGCGCTGCTTTTTGTAGAAGTGTTATCGCAGCAATGTTTGCATGCTGCCGGCGGTACAGTAGGCTGTGACTTAATAATACTACGGGAGCAACTGACGGACGACGGAAAACCCCTGACGTTCGCTACATGGGGAAAACGATTACGTTTAAATAACAAGGACGTGTAAGGATGGGGCGTATTTTCCGTTTGGGAAATATAAAACCGACAACAAGCTTGCTTCTGTTAGTTGGTTTAATTCATTGTAAGGTGTTGTTGATTGGCTTAACAAGAAGGGAGGACTAGCAAAATGGGGACTGTAATTAGTTGGAGTGCGATAGCAATACTGCTTGACATATATGTTGATTAGGTAGAGCTGTCAAAACTGGGACAGAAATCAAAACAGTACAGCCACGGAGGAAGATGGAGGAATAAAAACAAACTTATTACAATAAATTCTTAAAAAATTCTTTATTGACTAAAAATCCATAAAGGTTAAAAATATAAATACAGTTTTGTAAATTTTTTCATTTTCATCCTGCAGCACACCGTTCCAGTTTAGGATGGAACACCATCGCCGGGACACCATCTACGAGTGTAGATAGTAGCTGCGGTTGATATTACGATGATGAAATTGATCGTCGATCCATCCACGGAACATTGCCACGTTCGCGTACACCCCGGGAACCCCATCTTCACCGCACCCGATACCCCAAACCACAATACCGGCCTGGTAGAAGTAATTATCCGACCCGGGGATTGGACAGACGAGCGGTGAGCCGCCGTCACCTCTGCACATATCACGTCCCTTCTCGCCACCGGCACAGATAAAACTCGAGGGCAGCTGGAATCGATAACCGAGATGAGTTTTGCGGAGCGCCATCTCACACCGTTCACGAGATACGACCGATAGCTCGATCTTCTTCTGGATCGTCTGGTAGGCACCCAGTGGGCCTAGCACATCTTTGCCCCAGCCGGACGCGAAGCAGCGCGAGAAGTCGAAGTTATGGTCGGCCGGTGGCAAACAGATCGTGTTGACTGTATCCATCAGCTCGACTGGTCGGTCAAGGAACAACAGCGCCACATCGTAGGTAAGTTCGACCCTGTTGAATTCGCCATGCGTTGCGATCTCCACGACATAGCGATCCTGCGAAGCAACATGTTCAGTACGTTCCCGCTCACTTCCAACCCGTCACTTAAACACACCTGATGGTCGTAGATTTCCTTTCTGTTTTGTGTATCCCATTCACCGAGTCGCACTTTGAGCTCTGCCTTGGTAGAGTTGCCATCGATGCAGTGCGCCGCCGTTAGTACGACCGCCGGATGGGTCAGTGAGCCACCGCACTGGTACAGATTAATATCCTGATCGTTAGCCTTGACCATCTTGAGAACGACAACCATCCACGAGAACTCCCCATACCGGGACCTGCCGTCACTGCCGTTGACTGGTGTGTCTGCAAACGTGATGCCATCCACATTGCGTCGTCCACATTCCTGCGCAGCGAGTGCACTCGCCACTGATCGAATATTAAAGTCCAATTAAGGCATTAGTGCGTTGTGCGTTCAAGCGCTAAGGGTTGAGGAACAACAGTTGGGTCGAGTGAAAAAAAAATTCACAACTGCTGAGCTCAATTTGAGACACAAACATATCCCATGCACTAGGCTTGGACGATATCGAAGAAGGCGACATCATCAGCGCATAAAAAATAGACTCACATATTGCTAGGACTAGGCACAACGCTAGAAGTTTCCAGAAACACGCCAACATAGTACTGGGAAAAGGAGTAGAACTGGTAGGAGAAGCAACTTTAAACCGGTCCGTACTTTACCCTGTGAAAAAACCCGACCATGGGCTTGCGTTAATACGATGGACACACTGTCGATCTTTTAGGAATACTGCTCGTACGGATTATGGCCAAGCCAGCCAATACTGCACATGAAGTTTGTAATCGCTTTGTGAAACACACACTCAGACGTTCCCTTCGATCGAATGTGGCATTCCGCATTTCTGAGAAAGCGATAAGAACATTATTCAACCTGTGGTGAGTGTAGCAAAGAAAACAAAGATTCCCTTACATCATCAGTGCTGCATGTTTGTGTTCCGCGAGCTGTGTTTTTACGCTAGTTTGTTAGTATCGTACAGAACATCTTCGAGTGGCTCAGTTCTTAGTTGCTCCATGATCAGATGGATTTAAACTCCTTTAAGAATTCTAGCTATTATATATACTTCATTATTTGTTGTTTTTTTAACGTGCTCGCAGATCATCGCTAATCAACAAATACCAAACCTCTGTACGACGGAAACGATGGAACATAAACACACGAACGCGATGCTTGCATGTGACAGTTAATTTATTGTTTGAAACAAACTACTTTGAACGGGTACAAACTATGATAGCTAAGCGTTCCCCAATCGATCGCCAACTGCGATTGAGTCTACGAGTAAATGTACGAACTATCGCCAATATTGCGCTGGCGCAGGTGATCGTCAATCCACCCGCGGAACTTCGCCACGTTCACGTACACCCCGGGAATGCCGTCTTCGCCGCATCCGATACCCCACGCCACCATACCCGCCTGGTAGAAGTAGTTATTCGTCCCGGGGATCGGACAAACGAGCGGTGAACCTCCGTCACCCTTGCACGTATCGCGTCCCTTCTCGCCCCCGGCACAGATGAAGCTCGCGTGCAGCTTAAACCGCTGACCGAGTCGTGTCGTACGCAGGGCCGATTGGCACTGTTCGCGGGGCATGATGGGCAGTTCGGTCTTTTTCAGGATCACCTGGTACGTGCCCTCCTTACCGAACACGTCCTTGCCCCAGCCGGACGCGAAGCAGCGCGACAGGTCGAAGTTGAAGTCCGCCGGTGGCAGACAGATCGTGTTGACCGTCTCCATCAGCTCCGCCGGCTTGTCGAGGAACAGCAGCGCCACATCGTTGAACAAGCCGCCCTTGTAGTACTCGGCGTGCGTCACGATCTCCAAAACGTTGCGATCCTAGGGCGATTAAATAATCTCATTTTAATTCTTATATGTTTAGCCTCCCTAGAACCCAAGTTCTCACCTGGTTATTGTAGATTTCGTACGTGTTCTGTGTGTCCCACTCTCCAAGGCGCACTTTAATCTCCTCGGCCTTTTTGTTCTGCACACAGTGGGCCGCCGTTAGGACGACCAATGGGTGGATCAGTGAGCCACCGCACTGGTACACGTTGATCACCTGCTCCAGTGCCTTTTCCTCCTTCAAAATAGCCACCATCCACGGGAACTCACCGTACTGCGATTCTCCGTCCGAGTCACCGGTGATGCGGAACCCAACACCGTCCACATTGCGCAGACCACACTTCTGGGGGATGGTTTCTTTTATTTCAGGAGGAACTGAAATGGGCGCGGCCGTCGTTACTGTTTGGGCGAAGAAGAATATTTGGGAACGTTGGAAACTTGATTAAGTTGCTTCAAAAACGGAAGACTTGAGGTCGATCCGTAACTATAAAACTCGTTTCACTCGTCCAATCAGCGCAAACTCATCGTAAACAAACACTTTTTTATATCCTCAGATCAATCATAGTTACCGGAGTTCCTGTTTTCGTTGGTGATACCCGGTGTGGGTTCTTCTTTGGGTGCAGCTGGCGTCACCGTATTCGGTGCAGGGTTGGTTGCTTCCGGCACCGAATTCGGCGGTACTTCGAGCTCATCGTCCGGACAGCACTTCAACAAGTAGTTAATGCACTCATTGTCCTCACTGAACCGAATGTCGATGATGTTGGAACCATCCGTGTTCAGCATCCCGTTGGCGCACAGGTGAGGCGGAACGCATATGCCACCGTCACATTGCTGCCCGAGTGTGTTGGACCGACGGAGAGAAGAAAGCAAACCCCCTTCATTAGTAGGCCTCCCGCGTGCGTTTGTCTCCGGTGTATCCCGTACAACTTACGATGATCTCTTCCTCGCATCGGACCAGCACCAGGCACAAGGCCACCAAGAGCCTGAATCTTCGCAGCATCGTTTCAGGGACGAGCTAAAAACATTCACGTCACAAAACAAAACACAGATCAGATAAAAAGCACAACGAAACAACCGACAGCCTGCTCGATTCACGCAGATTGTTTAGAAATCGTACCAGATCGCAAACGATAGCTTAAACTCGATCGTGGTCGCTGCGGGAATACCCCGGCTGCAGGCAAGTAAACAAACCGGTTTAGCTCACCTGGTACGCAAAAGATCGATTATGCGCCGGTATTCTAAAATGTAAAACCGTCAGCAGCACCGACTCCTTCCGCGGTTCGGTTTAAACTGAGCAGCATTTCCTAAAAACTGCCCAGTTCTCGGACGCCTGGGTGTAAAGAAATTTTACGTCCGGAGCGAAGATTTTGTCAAGAGTGGGGGCAATTTGCGGGACCTGTTTTTATCAACACCCAAACCCCCCACCCCTCTCCTCTCCCGGTGCGTAACCTGCTCGATTGCAAATATATTTGGTTAGGGTAGATGTGCGGCGGTCAACATAATGCATAATGATCGTGGAAAGATGTCGTGGTCAAAAGGCGGGTCTTTGAATAAAGCTTAGAAAAAGTGAACGATACTCGACAAATGTGTACTTGCAATCTGAAACTTACCACACCGATTTGGAACCGGCTACGAACCATCCTTTATCACAGCTTACTTTGACATACTCCGAAGGATGTCAGTTGATTCCTAAAAATAGCCCTAACTAACCACACTTCTTTACGAACTTAACCCGGTGAGAGTGTTATTCATCCGCAAATTCTCGGTGTGCTCAGCTGAGCTCAAAAACTGGTTTTCTGTAATGGCATACATTTGTGTCATGATTCCCCTCAGCAGTAATTATGCATACTTTATTAATTCTAACCACATATTTCAAGAACAGATAAGGCGTGCGCCTTATTTTAATATGACTCCTTCTCCATAAATATTCTTTCTCATCTTGATTTCAATCTTTCTCGGGATCAGTTACTAGTTTATCGCAGGTTTATGTCGACAACGTATGAATGATAACCGGAGCACCGGAGCGAAATAGCTCTGTCGGTAGCATCCTAACATTCATCCGTCCTTGGTAAAACCATATCAGATTAGAAAATTGTTTCTGAATCATTTACACTTGCCTGTGTGCCGCGCAAGAAAGTCGTGAAGTGAAAGCGTGGTTTTGGAGCCATTATCAGGCTAAATTAACAGAAACCAACGAGAGATGATGTCTACGAATATAATTAGGGAAAAAAATGATACTTTTTTCTAGTTTCTAGTTATTTTTATACTTATATTTACACTAGTGATTCTAGTTATTTTTATACTTGATGCATTGCAATGTTTTGGTAAAACAGAAAACTGTTCTTTTTTCTCATTTTTAAGCACTTTCTCGTTTTTTAAACCGTGAAAGTGAGCCCGAGCTGGTAAGGATTGCTCACCAAGCGCCATTTGCCGAAGCCTTCCATGACAACCGTGTCAGTGCGTAAGCCTGCTGCGCTTCGATTAACCCTTGGCACTCTAATCACTCGGACCCAACAAACGTCCTTTTTGACCCGCAAAAACCATTAAAACATCGCTGGAAAGTAATGTAATAATATAAAATCTATATTATTTGTAAACGAATATGAAAAAGAGGAAAACTTGCTAACAAATTAATCTAAGATGGTTTCGATATAAAAAATAACTTTGTACTAAATCTTCTACCAAAACCGCGTCAAGTGCTAAAGGTTAATCGATTTCCGCATGCATTTTCAACGATTGACAGTTTACTATGCACACGCACGGAAAGTTTATGTGCTCCAGAAAAAGTGCTCCAAAAGCTGTGGTGGTTGCATTGTACGAACAGCTGGACTATAACCTTCGTTTCGCTGCTGGCTGCTGTCCGAGATTCCCATAAATCCTCGCCATGAGTCGCAACCTGTGCGACGAAACGTTCCCGGCCAGCTTGCTGATCGAGTTCGACGAGCTGGACGACGAGATTCCCATCAGCCCGGAGTTCCCGAAACGTCACCAACCGACCAGCCTCTCACGCCACCGATCAACGCTACGTTCCATCGGCAAAGGGGTGGTAGTATCGGACAAAACCAATGGTAAACCGGCCGGTGTTTTGTCCGGATCATGGTGTGCGATGGATTGTATCCATACACACACACACACACACACGGACACGCACGTTCATGCACACACTGATCCGCTTCCTTTCTTGCTCCCCTTCACCTCCAGTGACCGATCGCAGCGGCTCGCATATGGTGATCTCGGGTTCATCGAACACCTCGAGCGGTCATTCGTCGCTCTCGACGGAGGGGGAAAACCGCAGTGCCTCGAGCGAACGCGATACGAGCCGCGACCTGAGCAAGGCCCGCCGGACGCCGGAAGTAGCCGGGCCCGTTGCGATGCTGCTGCTCAACGGTGGCACCGGTGGTGCTGGCGAAAAGCTTAAAATTCGCCAACCTCGCTCGATGGAGAGCCTGCTGCAGAAACCGAAAGATACCAAAGGGGGACGCGGTTTGAAGAGCGGTAGCAGCATGTCATCACTGGGCACTGCTGCTGGAACCGGTCTTCTAGGTAGCACGGGCAACGTTAGTAGCGTCGGTAGTGTTAGTGCGGGCAGCACATCACAACAACAACAGCAGCAACAGCACCAACAACCGCACTTCCATCGTCATCGAGCCAAGTACGGGCACGTTCAAAGCAAGGTCAAGCAGATGATCGACGAGATGAAACCTGGCCCGACCGGCCGGGACCGGAAAACACTCGTACGCCACAAATCGATGCCCGAAACATCGTTCGACGTTGGTGCGAAAGAGCAGGTTCGCGTACCCGTGCGTGCAGCAGCATCGAATCGTTTTTTTTAATTATTATTTACCGCTTGCAGGTAGATGATACGCTCGATCGGGAAAATAACGTCGAAACGTTGCGCGCGGTAGCACGCGAGATGCAGCTCCACATAGCCAACCTCGAGCAGCAATTTAGCCTGTGCCATGCGAACATGTTCAACGAGCTGGCCGCGCTTAAGTGCAAGAACCGAACGCTGCGCATCGAAAACGATCATCTGCTGGAGCAGGAGCGGGCAAGGGAGCAACGCCGGCAGCAGCTGTTGCGGGAGCAGCCGACCGCGGCCGGGTCCTGTTACGGCAGCCAGTCCTCCCTGCACAAGGCCGCCCTCCCGATCACCACCACCACGACCGTTGCCACACAGACCAGCCCGTCGGACCCGTACGATTCGCTGTTCGAGTTCCTGTTCGTCAGCCCGCCGGGCTCACCGCCGCCGCACGCCCTCGACGAACCTCCCGAATCGATGGTGGGCGAGTTTTCGCCCGACTACGAGCAGCTACTACCGCGGTTCCGACGCCGGGACAGACACCACTCACCACCACACGCCGTCCACCCGTCACCGGTCGACCGTACAGCGCAGGCGGGCGCCGATTGTGGCGCTGGCGTCACGACCTCCCCAACCAATCCCGCCTGCCACGACTGCCGGCGGCGGAAAAAGAAGCGAAAATCGCGCAAACAGAAGCTGGCCAGCCTGTTCTGCATCCGGCACCACGATGAGTCACTGTAAAGGGAGATAAAGCAGGAGAGAGAGAGAGAGAGTGAAATGCGCTCCCCACCCGTTCGTTGTTTGTTGTGTACACTAATTAGTATCATTTATTTTACACCATGTTTTTATCTGTCGCAATTTGTCATTGAATGTGTACGAGCGCGCGCGCCCCCTTTGCCTATTACGTTTTTGAGATGGATTTTGGATTGTGTGTGTGTGCATGTGTGAGAGCTCTCTAATTTGTCACGATCTAATTTATACATCTTTAGTCTTCGCTTTAGCAACGGTCACGGTTAACTCTTCACTTCCAAACACCTCAACAAAACTAACACAGTCTTATCTCGTCCTGCGCTAAGGTGCTGCTCGTGCTTCGTATAACTCTTTTCCACCGCTCACGTACACACCCACACACACACACATCATCGCTCAGCCACACAGGACACACGAATGCATCGCCAAGATCGTGTAGAAGGAATTATTAACTCGCGCGCGCGCGCGTGTCCAGATGAGAAGCATGCTACTCAAGTGCTAGATTTTAAGCCCGTCTATATTCTGGAAGGAGGAGATGAAGTTGGGGGAAGGGAATTCTGTGACGTAAGGAGTTTGAATTATAAACACACGCATACACACACACACACATACACACGCACGCCCAGTGTTGCGCTATTGCTTTACTCTACTGCGGCGGAAGCATTGCGTTACTGCTTGTTTGGCGGATGTGAGCTTGCATGAGATTCCGGAGGTTAGGGAGAAGGCGCCCGAGCCGTCTAGTCGAGAGCTCCGGCGCTGGAATCGAGCAGCGAGCTGGTCGCGTTGTAGAGAAGCGTTGCGGCAACCGTTGCCAGCTGCGCACCGTCAAACGCGGGGACACCGCTGGTGGTGGATGTCGTCGGTATGGGTGTCGTGAAGCCTGCTGGTGAGCCTCCACCTCCCGAGGCGGAGTTCGACGCGGTGGAGGTGAGCGGTGATATGGTACTTGTCTCCGGTGGCGCACCGACCGTACTGCGCATCACGGCCACCGTCAGCGTCGTGAGCAGGGTCGTGGCGACGGTGGTGCTGGTGCTGCTGCTGCTGATGCCACCGCTCCCTGCCACCGGATGGCTCGTGTTGATCAGCCCCAGACCGGCGGTTGGCGGTTGGTTGGGCTTCGGCGGTACGAACGGGTACTGTGGGCAGGGGTTGGGCAGCTGCGGTCCGAGCATGGCATCGAACACGTACCCGACGAGCGAACCGGCCGTCAGCCCAATGTTGTACGAGAGCGTCATCATGTTACCGGTGACCTCGCGCAACGTCGCCGACACCTTGTCCGGTGCCAGCATCATCGGCAAGCTGCCGGCCAGCCCGTTCGTGATGCCGAGCGCGGCGGTGAAGATGAACGCCGCTGCCTCCCCGGCGATGACGGGCTGTTCGCGGGGCGAGCAGCAGAGCAGAATCAGCGGCACGAGCAACGCGCGCAGTCCCGACATCAGGATGAGCTGACGACGCGACCAACCGTACGGGACGGCGGCCAGCAGCTTACCCGCCACATCCGACGCGTTGAACGTGAACATCAGCAGCACCGGCATCCAGGTGCCGAGGTTGCAGGAGATGATCTCTGACTCGATGCCGGGGTAGAGCGAGAGCGTCACACAGTACGCCATCGCGATGCAGGCCATGTACGGGTAGATGGCACGGGCCACCTTCCAGCGCGACTCGAGCCCACTCCGGAAGCTGCCCAAGCGTCCCGAGCTGCAGATGTCCGGTGTCATGACGTGCTCCACCTTGAACGCGACGTTCGGGACGTCCGGCGCGGTCGTGGTCGCCGTGACGGCACGCGTGGCCGTCGTTGTGCCCGGCGCCAGGTTCGTCATGTTCGTTTCCAGCATCGTCTCGCCGGCGGTTGGATTCGAAAGATCGTACACGGGATTGCTGCAAGAGAGGGAAGCATCGGGTCAAGTTTGTTTTTCGAGAAAGTGGTCCACAATCCATCCAATCGTGGACGAAACAGAAACCTCTCGTTGAAGTGTTGGAAAGAAAGCCTATGAAATAGAATCACCTGAGAAACTTAGCTAATCATGAATGTCGTCGTTGCAAAGAGTTTTAAAATTGGAGAAAATGATTGCCTCGAACGACGAAGTACTGCCGATCACACCGCGTAACCTTTCCGTTCCCGGACATTAGACGCATGAACTGGGAGTCATGGGAGGAACGTCTAGTGAAACTCACCTAAAGCTTAGTGCAGTTGAGCCCGGCGGCATATGTACGGGCGGGCTTGCGTCTAGTGTGAGCACACCGTACCTGGTGCTCGATATGTCTCCATCGAGGGTTTCGCTCTGCAAATACACGTGTGCTACTAAGTACCCGAACCAGGGACCGAAGGGCAAACTAGTGCCGCTGCCTTACCAGGGTGTGATCGTCGTCCGGGCGCAGGACGATTTTGGCACAGGCCTTCATGTAGTACCGCACGAACGGCGAGTGGGTCGTGATCGAGTGTAGCACGTAGCTGAACGCAATGTACACGGTCGACGTGAGAAAGAAGATGGCCGTCGAGGCACGGTCGCTCTTGATCAGCAGCTTGGTGACGACGCGATTGGAAGAAACCAGGAACCCGGCCAAACCTGCAGCGTGAGTGAGAGGAAGTGATGAGGGTATGCTCGGTTAGGGAGGGTGCCCGTGGCATTTCTTTGTAACCTACTTTCGCCCGCCATTACGGCTTGGGTATATTGCTTTGGTAACATGCTGGCAAAGCCGTAGAAGCTGGACTGCTGGATCGTGCAGCCCATGGCAACGAGCGAGACGGCGGCTAGGTTGACGGAGTAGGCCGTCTTCGCGGTGAACATATGCCACGCCACCTCGCACAGAGCCACAAACACCAACGTCGTGAAGGAAACGGCATAGCCTGTTGCGTCGGGCGAGAGAAAATAAAGAAATGAGTCAGGCAGCAGGCGTCGGCACTGCGTGACTTGCGCTCGAAAGCTGCTGGACGGCGGATGTACTATACCTACCGAAGGCTACTCGTACCCGGAAGGGTGCCAGCGTGAGAAACACGTTGTTCAAAAGCACCGTTGCCAGCGCGACGATGATATAAGTCATCGACATGTCCAGTGCGACCGATTGGCCAGGAAAGCGGGATTGCCAGTAGTCGGCGGCGATTATAAAGCTGAAAGAAGGTGTGCGCGAGAAAGAGGGAGAGGGAGAGCGAGCCCAATCATATAATGCATGTGAGCAAACAGCAAGTCAACGTTTTAGTACACCTGCACCAGACTGATGCACTGATGCCGTAATCAAGGCGAGTGCAGATGTACCAATGGAACAACAACTCCAAACAGGCGCACACGCACACATTCTAACGCACCTGTTATAGGGAAGCACGAAGCCAACGCCGGCCGTCATCAGGGCGAAGAACACGAGCCGCCGCCGATCCTTCGGTGGTCCACCGCCGTCCAGCTCCGGACTGTCGGAGGTCTCGAAGGTGCGACGGCCTTCGAGCGGCTCATAGGACGACGTGTGTCCGCCTCCGTTGCTGTTCCTACCCCCATCACCGATACTGCTTCCATTTTCCGACGCCTCCATCATTGTGCTGTGACCTTTCCGCCTTGCCTCAAACAACGTCCAACGCAAACCACCTTGCTACAGAGCCCGCAGCTGTTCCGGACCGGACTATCCTCCCACGGTACACTCGTACTAACAACCACAAATTGTTTCTTCACAGGCGAGTATGGGGCAGGCAGTCGGGCAGGATCGATTTAAACTACGCCTGTACACGCGGGCGCTCCTTCGCAAAGCCGAACACAACAACGCACAGTGAAAATCGTTTCGATTTTTCACGGTTCATCCTCCACCAGCACGCGCAGCAGCCATCGTCGCCTGCTGCGACCGTCCAGAAATGTTTATCCCCTCGTACGCACCGTTGTAAAGGTCACTCGCAATCGATAGCATCGCATCTGAAATCACTGCACGGCACGCGAATCTCGACTCTCGGTTCTGGCCCACGCCGGACATCCGATACACTCCCTGTGCTGCCCGCCGAACTCGGTATCCTTTTCACAAGACATAAAAATACACGAAGGCATGCGGTGTACGATTGAACGTTTGCACACAGCAACGCACCAGGAGATTCCTCTCCGGGCACGCAGTTGATGCGAGGAGCGGTAGGATGAACGACGGTTTCCCAGCGTCCAACTTTCACCAGACCCGAGATGGAATCCGCACCCCGTATACGGCGGGGCACACGGAAAACGACGACGGCTATGGGCAAGATATATTTATGTTTCTGTTTTCCTTTACAACACGCAACCAGCACCAGCAGCAGCTCGCGCGAAATGCGTCCTGCGCATGGACGGCACGGTGTGTAGGTGCTCTAGGGCTGGATCGAGGGTGTGGGAAACGGCGGTCCCTTCAATGTTCAGATACCCCTTCAGGAACGGAATGTTTTTCTTCGGACGGATCGTTTTTGTGCCGCGTGCTCCAACATCAAACAACCATGCGGCTCCATCTAGTTTTATAATTTAATAATGGGCGAAAAATGGAATCAGAAAAGGAATTTTATTTGGCCTTCCATCTTCATCAATTTTATATGTGTCTAAAATAACATCTACCAATAAAAAATAACTAAAAAAGGCGCCAGTATGACTGTTTTTACGATACAAAGCATATTTGTATTCACTATGATGGAGTGAATGTTTTTGAACACTTTTGGTCATAATGATTTATGTTTTCTACCTTGTTTAATTAAATCATCCCAACATTCAACAATCAGTTGCTGAAACAGGCAAAAATTGTGCCGACAATTTCTGCCTTTGCATCACCGGTAGCCACATCACCAGTGACACGCAAGACGACTTTCGACCCAACTCACCATAGTGAACGTTCTCACAAGGCATGATTTCCCTTTGTTCATATGTCTCACGCCAAACAGACTTGATGTCAGCTGACTTCTCCCTCGTTTTGTTTCTGTTTTGTCCTTTTCACACATTAGGGGTTTTCATATCAAGCTGTCTTCTGCTATTCTTTATTTATGTTTCGTCTTTTTCGCTCACACAGAGTGGTTCAAGCGTTGATTGTGTGCAGTTATAACAGATAATGGAAAGTTTCTTTGAAAGAGCTCAGAGCAATCACTAATTGCATCAAATTTCACAGTCTCGAAATAAACTGTAAATCCACCAATGGCATTTAAAGCACTAAAAAGCTTTTGCTACTTCACCGGCTGTACCGATACATTTGATTTTTTTCTACCATCTTTGCCAACTTGGTTTGACAGCTTGGTTGACCGCGGTTCGGGCCTCCCATATGACAGCACAAATTGGCCACCATGAAATTGACTATTTCGTGATTTTTATATTTCATGGACCTAGAGTTCTGCTCAAAATTCATTTCTACTGAAATACCCTGTCAGCAAATTTCAACCCAAAACTGAAGTCAAAATTTGAGTCCAGATTTTGACATTTCGTGAGATTGTACCACTTGTGTGGTGAGCTGACGTCAGGCACCTTCGCGTGAAACGTATGAAAAAGGGGAAATCGTGCGGTAGTGAGAATAATAGCCACAGTGAGTTTAGTCTAAAGATGTCTCACTTGTCACTATAGTGTTGGGCAGTGTTTGGGTTTTGCTCCATCTCATCTCCATCCGACAAAGTGCGCAGAGAAGTTTTTACATCTTCCCACAGTATTGTTTAGTGGCAGATATTCACAACAAATATCATTGCATTTTGGGCATTGCAGTGCAGTAAAGCTCCATAGATTGTATCAGACAGTGAACAGCGAATCAGGAAAAGATAGAGAATCTGTGTCGCAAAGCGAGAGGCCGCAAGGAGAAACACAAACAAATAGAGTGATTAACAACATCGGTAGTTCGCAGTTTGGTGCAACTGGGTGACTCATCATCTGTTTGCCACCATCAGTAGCCCTCGGATAAGAGTGGAAATTTCTCAGCTGTTCTAGCACGTAACGTTGTAAATTGCTAGAGTGCGTAGAAAGCTAGGATGTCGCTAAACACGGCTCACGCCAACAACGGCGTACTGATACACGCTGGAGAAGGGTAAGTTTTTTGGTCGCATTTTTCTATTGCTTCTTTTCAAGTGTAAACACAACGAACCCCCGCCACGCGCCTCAACCATTCACGAACGTGACGTCACAACGCGATGAATTATTATCATTTTTGCTCCTTTACTTGTAGCATTCTAATCTTCAGCGATCATGTGACGATTGAGTTCACCGGGCACAACCATGGTGCGATGAAGGGCAGCAAGCAGGGCCGCGTCTACCTCACGACGCACCGGGTCATCTACAACGCGAAGAGCGAGAACGATTCGCTCCGCTCCTTCAGCATGCCGTTCGTGTCGATGCGGGAGGTGGAAGTGGAGCAACCGGTATTCGGTGCGAACTACATCAAGGGCAAGGTATCGGCCCAGCAGAACGGCAACTGGGATGGTGAGGCGAAGTTCAAGATCGTCTTCAAGCACGGCGGTGCGATCGACTTCGGACAGGCGATGCTACGAGCGGCCTCGATCGCGCAACGCAATGCGGGCAGCGCTCCTCCGCCACCGTATACGCCACCGGGTGGCGCCTGGTACGCGGCACCACCGCCCGCCTATACACCCAACCCGTACGGCTACGGCTGGGTCCCGGGTGCGTCCGTTTTCCCCGAGCAACCGCAGCCTAACTCGATCTACATGCACGACAGTCCGCCACCGTATCCGGGCATAGTGCCGGGGCCACCAGCCGGCCCTCCCGGATACTCTTATCCACCACAACAGCAGCAGCAACAGTTTGCCGGTGGTTATCCGCAGCAATCGGCCGCCGGCGGCTATCCGGTGCAGGCTGGTTTTGCGACCGGTCCAGGAGCCGGTTACCCGAATGGGAATATGGCGCAGGGTGGCTACCCGCAACCGGGACCGTCGAGTGGTGCGATGGGCTTTACGGCTCCTCCACAACCACCACCAAGTAAGTCCTATGCAATAGAAAACTATCAACCATTAATACAAAACCAGTGCATTAGATGATATGTTGCTTAAGCAACATACTAACAATACATTGCAGAAGACAAGACGTTGCCTACTGACGTTGGAAACCATGCACTTTTCTAAACAAATGTGCTGATGAAATCTTTTTGCCAGATGCCATTCATTATGACAGATTTTTTCCTTTTTATTCCGATTGTCCGATTTTCAATATCGCTGCAGATAAATAAAAACAAATAATTGAAACCTGTTTCATTACACACTTCCCCAGATTCCAAGGAAGCAGAAGCAGCTCAGAGCGCCTACTACGATCCGAACAGGCCCCAGACGGCGTACGTGCCACCCCCGGCATACTACGTGAGTTTCGCCATCGCACGAAATCTAAAACCACACACACACACAGTTCACATGGTGAAATCGTGTTTCCATTCTCATTTGCAGGAACCCCCGCCAAGCTATAGCTCGCTCAACAAGAAGGAACAGTAACGCCGTCGTACGAAATGGGGAAAAAGGGAACGCATACATATTTGATTTTTTATATATATAATCCGCCATTACGTTATCCTCTCGGGAAGGCGCGGTTACCAACTCGGAATACTGGCTGGGAAGAAGGAGAAAATGGAGGACTGGGCGAGCGGCTATGTGGGATAAGCGTTGCATGATATGTTTTCTCATTGTTTAAAGATTTTATTCCGTCTTATTCTTCTGAGTGGGTTGTGTGTGTACCTCCTGCACAACACCACAAATCAGAGTACATCCGGAGGTGGTGGTGCGAGTAGATGGAGGTTTGGTTTCGAAGCCATTTGGCGAAGCATTCCCGTGAACATCGGACCACACCGCCAAGGATATGCGTCAGAATGCCTTCATCGTCGTTGTTGTTATTTTCAAGCTAATGCATGTTAAAACACGAACACATACACACGCATGTAAAATTGTATTCGAATAATAAATAACCTTTATCTAATACTACTCAAGTGAGGTATCAACTGTTAATCGTGTCGTGACGATGGTCACTTTGTTTGTTTCGGATGATAAAATTCGGAAATTCAGAATCACAATTCGGACTTCCGTGTGGTTTCACTTGTGTATTTTCTTAACAATTGCATAGTAAAATATGTATACGCTGCCAGTTGCAGTTAAAATATAGGTGTATAAAAAATAACACGTTCTGCAGCGGCATAGATAAACAAAACATAGTACGATAAAAAAAGCATTCAACTATCACCAGGCCAATAATAATGCGACCGTTTGCTTCGTCCGCTCCGCGAAAGTAATCTCCTACAAGCTGGACTTCATGAACGGCTTCAAGTACAGGTGGAATGATTGATTGACAGGTTCCTGAAGCAGATAAAAAAAAATGAATAGCAAACTAGCAAAAATTGAACTATACTTAAAAACGCTGTGCCGGGCCACATACCTGGTTCAGGGGACTCTTTTTCGCTTCCTCGTACAATCGCTCGTAAACGTTGCCATCGTACGCACCGAGCGGCGAACCCAGCACATCGTCCGGAAGGTCGAACGAATCGACGATGCCGACCGCGTTCGGGCGCAGCTCGCTCAGCGTCCCCTCCAGCTTCGCCTGCAGCCGGTTGATGTCGCTCTCGGAGATGGTCGTGAACTGGGGAGAGATCAGGGCGTATCGTGTTTAAATTGGAACCGAAAACATGCACCCGAACCAGCTATAACCTACCCGCAACAGGTCGCCGAGCGCTTTCAGGGCTTCATCGTACGCGTACAGGTGGTAGATCGTGCGCAGCACCTTCGCCAGCTCGGGCGATGCCGTTTCGCAGCCCTTCTCGATCATTTCGTAGCCGGACTGAACCAGGAAGGCGCGACAGTGCGCGTCGGCCGTGCGGGCCAGCTCGATCGACGTTTGGTTGGTTGCTTCCTCGAGTGTGGCACCCCGCTTTTGCCGCTGCTCGATATGTTCCGCGGCCAGGCGGAGTTTTCTGGGCGAGTGGGTGCAAGTATAAAGAAGAATCAAATTGAATTAAATCAAAATAAAAATATGCATCATTTTGCGCCTACAAGTATGCAATGTTCACTCAAATATCGTTTAAACGTTGAATAGATGAAAGCAAGCTGGTTGAAATTACGCATTATAGACAACGTTATTTAACCAAGCTGTAAATAATTGATTGTTGTATGAATAACATGTAGAAACCCTAAATGTATACGTATAAATCCTAAATGTAAATGTATAAACCCTAAAAAAGATTGCAACCCGAAACGAATACACTTACCCTGCGGCGACGGTTTGCAGTGCGCGAATAATACCTCCAATCGAATCGTCCCAATCCAAGCGGCGGCTGTTGCTGCTGAGGAACCGTGCCAGATACTGGACCGTCGGCACCAGCTCCTGTCCCCGCTGTGCCTGCTGCCAGGCTTTCATCAGATATCTGCAAACGGACAACCAAACGATGACCGAACGCGTGCAAATAAATACGAAACACAAAGCATACCTTGCCGTCTGCAGCAGCAGCACCGTATTTTCGCCCTCGTACGTACAAGCGGCCGTCACCATGCCGTAGGTGCCGTAAAAGTTCGAGCACGTCATGTAGCCGTGGCCACCGCACGCCAGCCGGCAAACTTCCACACCCGTCGCCGCGTCCGCCGTCGTTATTGCCTTCAGGCAGCAGGCGATCGCGTGCAGCTCCGGTAGCCGCTCCAGGTCACCCTTGTCCAGCTCGGACGTGACCTGGTTGTACATCTCCCAAAGGTTGTCCGACGTCAGCTTGAAGATGATGCTCTTCGCGATCGCCGGGAACAGTTTGTACTGCTGCGTGAGGTGATCGATTACCTGCACCTCCGGTTGGCTGGAAGGTGAAGACAAATTTGACCATAACAGTAGTAATAGAAATAATGATAAAAGTAACAGCAAATGCATACTCCGGATTGATGTGGCTCTGGCGACGCACGGCCGAGTAGCGCACGGCGATCGTCACCGCCTTCGACAGGTAAGCCGCCATGTCTCGACATATCACAACCCGCACGAACATCATCGTGCCGTATGTGAGCGCCTGCGACGGGGGCTTCACGAACGTACCGTCCTCCAGCAGCTTCGCGTTCTTCATCAGCATGTTCTTGCGCGGGATGCGCACATGGTCGAAACCCAGGAACCCATTGTTCACACCGTTCATGCCGAGCTTGTTGCCAATCTCACCGATCGTGATACCCTTCAGTGGCATGTGCGTTTCTTCGTCGCGCAACTGCACGATGAACGGTTGAATGCCGTGACACTTGCCCTTGGAGAAGAGCTGGGCCATCACCACGCAGTAGTTTGCCGTGTGTGCCACTGTGAAAAAAGAATAGTTATCTACAATCCGATTCAAGTTCGATCGCTATTTCTCTAACTCACATCCTCCCGGCCACCACTTGTACGCCGTCAGCGTTGGAGAGTGCAGAACGAACTCTTTCGTCCGCTCGTCGTACGTGGCCGTCGTCTCCAGCCCGCGCAGGAACGTTCCGTGTCCGAGCTCGGTTTGTGCGTACGTGCCGATAATTTCGCAGTTCCAGGCGCGTCCGAACCACTCGGCCTGCTGTTCGGGTGTACCGTGGCCGAGAATCGCAGGCAGGAACATTACGTAGTGGACGGTCAAGGGATTACCCTGCTTTAGGATGCCCGTTCCAAGCAGTCCACCAAGGAGAGCGCTACAATAAGACGAGATTTAAGCATCCTCGTTGCTAAGCGACATTTTCTCAGCGTATGAGATATCCTTCAGCGCCTCAGCACACCTGTTAGTACCAAAACTTACGAGTAATTGTCCACACCATCCTGTCCCATCTCCTGCATCTTTCGGACCTTACGGAAAGCCACCGTGGCCTTGCGCACGGATTCCTCGTATAGCTCCTTGTGGGAAAGGAAGTGCAGTGGCACTTTCTCCTGCAGCTCGGGATCATTTAGAAAAAAGTCCTCTGTTGAGAGAAAAAAAACATTTAATATAAAATAAATGAGTGAACAGGAATGCGCGTCATCGGATTTAGCTGAAACGCGTATTGATAAACCACAGAGCAACGATTAGCACATTTCAAAGATAGTGGCCCGTAACGACCCTCTCAGCATAAGAGCTGCATCGGTTACGTTCCTTAAAATAGGTCCATTTTTTCACTTTATTGTTTGCTTTGTAGCTCAATCAAACGATAACGCTACTTCTAAGCGAGGCAATCTAGTAGCCGGGGAAATCGGACCCATAATATAGTGCAAAATAACGATGACTTGCACTAAGCACGTACGAGAACGCGTCGGGGCAGATTAGCGCAATTTAAGGTATCTACGAGATTTAGCGCGCTTGATAACATGTCGAAGAGAACGAAATGAACTTGAACCTTTGACTGTGGGTGATTGTGAGCGGGTGGCAAACCAATTATAGCTTCTCATGATATGTTGAGCTGTATTTATATGCTCAGTGTGTTTTATTTTTTGTGGGAGAGGTTGATTATTTATTTTTCATACATACAATATAAGGACTCTTTATGTTTCATCCAGGAACATTCACACGTTAATAAACCGTTTCTGTTGAAACTAACATTCGACATATAATAAACAGGATTTTTAGTTTACTTTAACTTTACGATATTCAAACAACCATAGTTTAACCGAAATTTTAAAGAATTCCTTTGGCACCATCACTTCACTTCATGCCGGCTCGTGCGTAATTCACTTGCATCATCCGAGACCGAGGTGGTTATGGAGGTGCGAGAGAAAATCCCCTTGTGCACCGGGAGGGGGCAACAACATTACCGACGTTCCACTTTCTGGTTGCATGTGGCCTTCACGAAGAAAATTAAAAGTACCACCGCACACTAGTCGAAAACTTACCACGGAATCGCTTCTCTTTCAGCTTCGTCTCCCCACCAACCCACCACAGGGTAAACTCCTCGTTGTTGAACGTGCACTTGTCCCGCTCCGCCTGCAGGTCTTTGTTGATGGTTCCACTGTTCGAAGGCATGCTGGGGCTTGCTTTGCGTTGCAGTGGTCAAGCGAAAAGCTTACTTTTGGACAAAGAACGGTCTGTCTGTCGATGCTGCTTGATGCCCTTCCTGTTAGGGGCCCGCCGATTCCAGTGACTGCCTTCAGTGAACTGAGCAGGCGTCGCTCCCGATCGCGTGTTGTGTCGGTTGCGCGCGTACGTACGCTTCGATGGAGATAGCGCTGCTCTTTTACGATCAGTTCATGGACTGACCTTTGAATCTTCCGTAATTGTAGGGAGGCTCTACACACTGATCTTTTGTGCGTCTTGCTTTCAGCGATGTGGGCTAATTCATCGCGAATATGGGAAGACTGGCGTAAATCCGTTCAGTTATACTACCTTGGGGGTCCTCAATGAACTGTTTGAAATGGGGTTTTAATTTTGGCCTGCTATCAGCAACGAACAACGGACTTATCTACTCCACACCTCTGATTAGACCCCTAGGATTCGAAGGGAAACAGATAAGCACGTATCAAAAACGTTGGGGTTTGAGTTTCTAAAATCAAACGTCGTTCGATTACTACACGAAAGGGCGCAAAACAGTCCACCGTCCGATTGAGCACAACGTATGATGATGATACACAGCAGCTTTCTATGCTTTTTGCATTGCACACACAACCACACAGCGGGGCCACAAGCATCCCCCACCCACTTTGGGGGTACGTTATAGTGCGTAATCGGTTCACAACATCATCGCGTTTTTTATGCGCTCCGCGATACGTTGTTTATTTACTTTTGCGTAAACGCTTCGAATGTCAAACCGCATGCAAATCGGTTTATGGTTGTAGATTCAATACTACTCACGGGTTTGATCAAGCCGGAAACGAAGATTAATTTTCTTTACTTTTAAATATTTGACCACTTTTTAAATAATGAACAATAAATCTTTTTTTATTATAACAAATAAAAGCAAATAACCATTCCCATAACCCCTGCTTAAACAAATATTGGTTAATAGCACCACACCCTCTGTTCCGAGAGATACATTCTCTCTTTCTTCACAAACTCGATCGCATGAATGGTTTCAAATACAGATGAAATGATTTATTTACCGGTTCCTGTAAATATGTTACAAAAATTATGAGTTTGGAAAGCCACAACCAACTATTGTTAAAACCTACCTTATTGAGTGGACTTTGCTGTGCTTCCTCGTACAGCCGCTCGTAAACGTTACCATCGTAGGCACCGAGCGGAGAACCGAGCAGGACATCCGGTATGGCGAACGCATCCACAATGTTCACCGCGTTCGGACGGATAGCCAGCAGGGCTGTTTCTAGCTTTGTCTGCAGGCGATTGATGTCGCTCTCGCTTATCGACGTGAACTGAAAGCATCATTCGCCAATGAGCGTTAAAAACGGATAGAACGGAAATCGAAGGGCAAAACCTACCCGCACAAGACTGCCAATCGAGTCGAGCGCCTCGTTGTACGCGTAAAGCTCACCGATCGTGCGCATCACCTTCCCCAGAGCTGGCGAAACCTTCTGGCAAAGCTTTTCGATCATGTCGTAGCCAGACTGCACCAGGAAGGCACGACAGTGCGCTTCAGCCGTCTGTGCCAGTTCGAGGGATGTCAGATTGACCGCTTCCTCGTGCGTGTAGCCGGCTTTTTTGCGTTGCTCAATGTGTTCATACGCCAGGCGTAGTTTGCTGTGGGA
Organism: Anopheles farauti; assembly: GCA_000473445.2. Classification (NCBI taxonomy): domain Eukaryota; kingdom Metazoa; phylum Arthropoda; class Insecta; order Diptera; family Culicidae; genus Anopheles; species Anopheles farauti. The sequence goes on from KI915045.1 coordinate 8,464,831, forward strand.
AAGGAATCACGAGAATTATCAACACCAACACACATAACTACAATAATTTAAGCATAGCTTACCCTGCGGCAACGGTTTGCAGTGCCTTCACTATTCCAGGCACCGCATCGATCCAGGGTTGACGATTGTTGCGACTCTGGATGAAACTATTCAAGTACTGCACGGTTGGACCAAGTGGCTGTCCCTTGAGAGCCTGATTCCACACCTTGACCAGGTATCTATAGTAAAATCCCAGATCAGAAATTGAAGACGAACAATGTTCAGGCTAACCTCCACGCTCCACGTACCTTGCAGTCTGCAGCAACAGGACGGTATTTTCGCCCTCGTACGTACAAGCGGCCGTCACAAATCCGTACGTATTGTAGAAGTTGGCGCACGTCATGTACCCATGGCCACCGCACGCCATACGCAGCGTTTCGACACTCTTGGCTGCGTCAGCTGTGGTGACCGCTTTTAGGCAGCAGGCAATGGCGTGCAGCTCCGGTAGCCGCTCCAGTTTGCCCTGGTCCAGCTCGGACGTGATTTCGTTGTACATCTCCCACAGATTCTCGGACGTCAGCTTGAAAACGATGCTTCGTGCGATTGACGGGAAGAGTTTGTACTGTTGGGTAAGGTGATCGATAACCTGGACCTCCGGTTGACTGAAAGCAGATAGTGAATTAGTAGCGAATAGCACGCTAAGAAGAATTTTTTGTTCCACATACTCCGGATTGATGTGACTCTGGCGGCGAACACAGGAGTAACGCACGGCGATCGTGGCCACCTTTGCCAGATGTAGCGCCGTATCGCTTACGATAATGACACGCACAAACATCATTGTGCCATACGTGAGTCCCACCGACGGGGGCTTCACGAACGTACCGTCTTCCAGTAGCTTGGCGTTCTTCATCAGCATGTTCTTGCGCGGAATACGCACCTTGTCGAATCCGAGATAACCATTGTTCACACCGTTCATGCCGAGCTTGTTGCCAATCTCACCGATCGTGATACCCTTCAGCGGCATGTGGGTTTCTTCGTCGCGTAACTGCACGATGAACGGTTGAATGCCGTGACACTTGCCCTTAGAGAAGAGCTGGGCCATCACCACGCAGTAGTTTGCCGTGTGTGCCACTGTGAAAAATGAAACAGTTTTTACGTTAAATTTGATCGAAGCAGGCTTACTACTATTCTAACTCACATCCTCCCGGCCACCACTTGTACGAGCTGAGCGTTGGACTCTCGAGCACGAACTCTTTCGTCCGTTCATCGTAGGTGGCCGTTGTCTCCAATCCGCGCAGGAACGTTCCGTGTCCGAGCTCGGTTTGCGCATACGTTCCCAGCATCTGCATCTTCAGTGCGCGCGGAAGCCATTCGGCCTGCTGTTCGGGCGAACCGTGCCCAAGTAACGCCGGGATGAACATGGCGAAGTGAATTCCCAACGGGTTGCCCTGTCGGATGATGCCATTGCCCAGCAGACCACCAAGAATTTGCCTTTAGAAATTTAATCTCATCGTAAAAATGGTTGTTGAATTGGTGGCCGTTTTACACGTGTGAACCGTGCGTACCTGTAGTTGGACAGATCGCCATTTCCACGATCCTCATGGAATTTGCGCACTTTGCGAAAGATGGCCGTCGACTGACGGATCGTTTCCTCGTACAGTTCCTTGTGCGAAAGGAAATGGATCGGGGTTGCGTTATGGAAATCCGGATCATTGGAAAGAAATTGTTCTGAAAGTTTACATGTAAAACGTTAGTGAGCTCTAAACACTTCTTTACTGAGAACTCATCGTTTGACCTTCTCGAGGGCAAATGTTTTTTTCAGGTCGTTGATTTATCTGCTCCTCATGACTTGACGGATTTTGAGATGTAATTTTCACTGACTTCTGCCACGTTCGTCAACGTACCGAAAGAACGATAACATTATTTGGCCCGGTCTATCTTCCGAGCAATCGTATTTGTTTTTTTTTTAGCTTCTTCTAGACCCACCAGATAAGCGAGTCAACAACCGAAACTTTGTACGCGAACAGTCTGGACAGTCCGGTTGTTTAAACGATCAGGTCATTGTGGACGTGCGTAATTCAAATCGCGTTGCGCACTCGCTATTGTCAACTTGTCTCAATTTGCATACCAACCTAGGTCCTGCTTTTCCTTCAGCTTTTCCTTCCCGCCAACCCACCAGAGCGTGAACTCGTTCTTGTCGAAGGTACCCTTATCCCGCTCGGCCTGCAGGTCCTTGTTCACTGTAGATCCCGGCATCGTTCTTGTTATTGTCGCCGGATTAGCTCAAAAAATGGAGAAGCGCTATCGACCAACTTTTACAAGCCTGCAAACAACACGCTCGCGATGCAACTTTCTTGACGAACGCGTTGACTTATGCCAATGACCCCACGCAATAGGCTAGGGTATGAATTAATACGCAACCGATACCCGAGACAGCAGTGGTGGCCGTTCAGTCCGCGTAGGTTCACGTCGATTCGTAAACTGAAAATTGCGCTACCGGTTTAAGCGAAGCCAGCCCTATCTCTCTCTCCGCTATTGCCAGCCCTCCTTTATCAGATAATAGGCTAGGCAGTGACTTAGGACTTTGCACCATCGTATACAACGGCGAGTAACCGGAGAGAAAGAGAAACAAACGCACTTTTATTGCACTTGCACCATGTCGATGCACCGAAGATAAAACTATTGCAAGAAGTGGATGACTAGTGTTTGCATTCTTTTGGTGCATCGGAATGATGCTCTTGGTTTCTCTCGTCTGATTGCCATAAAGGGTATGCTCAAAGCAAAACATATGATCAATCAAAACATATACCCACCACCACCCTTCGGCACGATCATCCCTCGACACTTTTTGAAATGCGATTAATAATAGCATTTTAAACAAAAAACAGCAAATTGTTATGAAGTATTGATTAAAGATGAAAACTTTTAGTAGACACCAAACCGAATAATTAAATGTTTTGTTAGAAACATAATATTTTGAATTTAGAAAAAAATAATTTAATATTGAATAACAAGACGTACAAATTTATCACTTAAGTGTACACATTTATCGCTTTATGCTATCGCTCAAAAAAAGTGTTGTTTATGTTTTCAGTGGTTGTTTTGAATAAACTGTTCAAGTGAAAAATGAATTTGCTGTTCAGCCTCCACTTTTTATAAAAGAAAGGGGAAGAAACGAGAGACAAAATATCTCACGCACACATATGCACAAATCATATGCATATACATTTGTGCGCATGTGTGCGTGAGATAGAGTCCAAGAAATCTTCCCTCTGTGCGGACTAAACATGTAAACAAATAAGAACGCTGTTTAAAAAAGCCGCCTGTGCATTGTGCTGCTTGAAGATTCTTCACTCGCCGTTCTCAAGTTTCGCTTTTAAAAATGAGCGTTAAAATGGGAGCAAACGTTTGTCCCATCGCCAAGGAACGGACCGGGACGGTGCGGGAAGTGGGCGGACATGCCGTGTGGAGCCTTTCCTCGTGCAAACCAGGTAAAATTAGGATGAAGTCGTTTAGCCGGCGCAGCCCCACTGAACGTTCGCAAAACCCCCTTATTCCACCGGTAGGTTTCGGTGTCGATCAGCTGCGCGACAACTCGATAGAGACGTACTGGCAGTCGGACGGGCAGCTTCCGCACTTGGTAAACGTGCAATTCCACCGGAAAACGACGGTCAGCGAAATCTACATCTACTCCGACTACAAGCTGGACGAGAGCTACACACCGAGCCGGATATCGATCCGGTGCGGGACGCACTTCAACGATCTGCAGGAAATCGAGGTGGTCGATCTGTGCGAACCGTCCGGCTGGGTATGCATTCCGATCAAGGAGTACGAGGACGTAGTTATGTGCACATTCATGATACAGATCGCGGTGATCAGCAACCATCAGAACGGGCGTGACACGCACATGCGCCAGATCCGGATCCACTCGCCAACGGAGGGTTCGCATTACCCGCTCGAACACCACGGCAAGTTTAGCACGATCGAGCTCGCCCAGTTCCGCACGATACGTTAGCAGTTCAATTTAAGCGACAGGAAAAGAACGTTATTTAAGAAAACTCCTTTTTATTTGCGCCGCAGAATACAAAAATTACACAAATTACACCTTATAGGTCACAACTTTCCTCTTTTCATAACGAAAACAACATTTTAAGTCTCCCGCATTACTCCGCCGCCTGCAGCAGACCGCGCAGCATCGTCTCCAGCTTGCGACCGTCGGCGGCAAACTTGCGGATACCGTCCGACAGCTTGTCGGTGGCCATCTGGTCCTCGTTCAGCATCCAGCGGAACGTGGCCTCATCCATCTGGATCTTTTCCAAGCTCGCGTCCGCCTTCGCCCGATCCGCGTCCAGGTAACGCTTGACCGGTGCGCTGCTCTTCTCCAGATCGCCGAGCAGCTTCGGGCTAATCGTGAGTAGATCGCACCCGGCTAGTGCCATAATTTCGCCCACATTACGGAACGACGCCCCCATCACGACCGTACCGTACCCGAACTTCTTGTAGTAGTTGTAGATCTTCGTCACGGAGATGACGCCCGGGTCCTGCTCGGGTTCGAACGTCTTCTGCTCGCCGTTCGCAACGTACCAGTCGAGAATGCGGCCAACGAACGGGGATATGAGAGTTACGCCCGCCTCCGCGCAGGCGACGGCCTGAGCAAACGAGAACAGCAGCGTCAGGTTGCAGTGAATGTTGTGTTCCTTCTCCAGGACACTCGCCGCCTGAATCCCTTCCCAGGTGGAGGCAAGCTTGATGAGCACACGGTCGCGCTTGATACCCTGCTCCTCGTACAGGGCGATCAGCTTCAGCGCCTTCGCGACAGAAGCTTCCTTGTTGAAGGACAGCCGCGCATCGATCTCGGTCGAAACACGTCCCGGCACCAGCTTCAGAATCTCACACCCAAACAGCACGAACAGCATATCGGCCGCTTCGGATACCTTTTCGTCCGGGGTGCTGGAACGAAAGAGAAACGTTTAAACCCCAACAGCTCATCTCACACAGCCACAGCGCAACTTACGCTCCAGCCTTTTGGCCGTGCTTGATGGCCTTATCGATCAGATGCTGGTACTGCTCCATGCCGGCGGCAGACAAGATCAGCGATGGATTCGTCGTAGCATCGGTCGGTTTGTACGTTTTCATCGCTGCAAACGAGGAACAAAAAGGGAATCAAATACATTTGTAACGAAAAATAATCGTCCACAGCAACTCGGGCACGCGCGCACCCCCTCGAACGTCCTTCGTGACGGTTTTTTTTAAAGCATGAGGGCACACGCAACACACGATAGTTGTGTGCAGTGAAAGGAAGTGTAACCGTTTGACCTCTACGGTGGCGATCGCCTTCGAAAAGCTCATGTGACCCGAGTTGCTTTGGGAAATCGAAGCGCGCCAACTAAAGTATGGGATCAATTTTGGATCGTCACATAACGTGTGCCGTTTGTCATAGCCCCGCGGATAGGAAGCTATCGCACGATTTTGATTTATTTATTACACCACGCTAGAGAGATAGTGCAAGCGCTTTTCCCTCCCCTATAGCAAACAGCAGGCTTGACATCGTCGTCGCCTGCTTGTTTTAGCTTATTTGTCGAGGCAAAGACTCTCTCAGCCTAAGCAAGCACTGATTCGCGTGACCGAGTATCACCTCTGGAGCGGTCACCTTGATCGACTCATTCGGAGGGTAGCAAAAAAAAACGCCTCTCTGATCATGCACGTTTTTTTAGGTTAGATCGATTCCTTCCTTCCAGGACAATATGGAACGGCCTTTCACCGGAACTGTCTCCAAAGTTGTACTCGCACACACACACGCGCACATGCTCTGGGGGCACTTACCCTCGAAGTCACCGGTGTCGGCAACGATCGTGGTGAGCTGCTTCAATTGTTCCAAACTCGATGCCATTTTCGTTTTCTTCGTCTGCGGTTCAGCGCTGCTCATTGTCTACTGGAGGCCCGACGACGTTCGTCGATGATTTTTGGAGGCTCGGACTCACGGTGTGATTGCGTGGGGGAGAGGGAGCCGTAGGTCACGTAGAGTGGTGCGTGGTGTGTAGGTACACTTGCGTTTCCTTCCGTTTCCCTTCGAAGCAGGACCGAGACCGGTGAAGCGTGTCGACGATGTGGTGGAAGTTTTATTGCGTGTGAGTAGTGCAGAAGCGATTGGCTGCGTTGCCGTGTCCAATCCCCCCAGCAGATTTCGCTGGACCCGAGCTGGAGCCTCATTGACATTGTTCAAGTTCGTTAACAGAAAATATTTTGTATTTTAGAATTTTAAAATAATTTTGAACTTCAAAGAACGAGAACAATTTTCAGCCTATGCTCACAACCTTTGAATACGAGTTAACATGTATTTTATGTGAAGGAAATTTTAAATGGCTTTTTGTATAAAACGAAGGCCTAGCTGCACTGACCTATAACGATCGTAAGAAATCGGAATGCATTTGGTTGTGTGCGTAATTTGTCGCGTTTGCAGTAATTTATGCATAGAAGGAGTGGGGGGAGGTATGCACTTTAACAGTGCTTCAGGATAAAATTGTGACTATCTTTGCTCTTCTCAAAAATAAATTAACATTCGCATTTTTTGCAATTTTATCTCAATTTTATTCCAGTTTTCAGACAAAATACACATAGCCTTACAAGAAAATTCAATGTTTTATTTGGTGTCGAAAACAGATTGCGCCACTGTAAGTAAACCTCAAAGTTTTTGAAAATATGTGTAAACAAATAATGTACAAGTTTTTTTTCATTTAGAAACTCTTTCCGGCGCCATTATCATTCCATTAATATTAGTTAAAACTTGAAAATAAAGACAAATAAAACCCGATCCAACCCTCTGTCAAAGTTTGCCCGTATCGTTGTGTTGGTGTGAATGTTTACAAACGCGAACCGTCAGTGTTCTCCAGACGGGACTTTCTTTCTTTTGTACGACTTCTTCGCACGGCCGAGGGGTAGATTAATTTCTACGGCAGATTGCCGGCCAACTGGCTTTATCTTTATCCCTACCCCGCCCCTCCCACGGGTGCTCAAATCGTTCGTCGTTAAGTGAAAAAGTAATTTCTCGCTCCCCGTCCGGACAATGCGTGTTCCGTGCGGACTCCGGAGAGTCCACTATCGCTGCTGAAACCGGATCGAACCGGGAGTGGAGCGACGAGTGGGGAGCGCATTTTTGATAAGAAGAATTAAAGAGTTCCCAAGAGCTTTATTTGCTGTAGCGGTTGCATATTCGGGGCACCAAACGAGCCGGACGTGCTACCATGGACGATATAGACAATATTATTTTACACTCATTGCGTCAGATCGACTGGTAAGTTGGTTTCGATCGAGAAACAACAAGCTCAACGGATGACGAATTCTGTCCTCTTATCGGTGTGTTCTAGCGATCTGGACGAAGAAATACAGGGCCTAGAACAACTGACGCCCTCCATTTTGGTGCGAACCGTTTCGAAATGTTTGCTACGCATCGATCCGTCCCTAACGGATCTGCCGCAATCCCTACCGCCGGGGATGGCGCAACGATTCACGGTGACGGCCCGGCTGGCCGAGGCTTGCACGGTAAGGGAACGGATTATGCTGTTTTTATTTCCTATTTATGAACATGGGTTTGCTATTCGCGTGTTTTGTGCAGGCTGTTGGGTATAGGCGCGACATCGGATACCAGACGTTCCTGTACTCGAATGTGGCGGAAGTGAGACGCGTGTTCATGTTTCTCATCGAGCAGCTACCCAAGGATTCAACCGATGGAACCGATCCGGATGCACCTGTCGACCGGGTGACGGAGTTGGAGAATCGTATCGTAGAGCGGATGCGGCAACAGTTGCATGGCGGCGATGGTACGTGGCGCACGGAGGCGTCTCCACTGGATCTAAGACACTCCACGCTGGGTTGGACGAGCCGGGTGCGCGTAAACATGCCCTTCGTAACGCAACGTGACGTCACGGAAGGTACGCTTTGTGTAACTTAAGTTTCTTGGATCATGGGTTACTTTGTTTCATGATGGGGCTCAATTATGTCAACTCCTTAATCACTTTTCCGGATGTATTACCGTCCGAATAGAAGTCAAACAATACTGGATGCGTCGCAGTGGCCTTTGGGATGAAGAAAAAGATGAAGTTGATCATTTGCTGCCGGAAAGTTCTGCTGTTCTCACCGAGGACGACGCACTACTCAAGCTTCAAGCGTACTATGCGCAAAACAAAGCCAATGCTCCGTTTTCAGCGGACGAAGATCTCACGGAATCGTCCAGCAGTTCCGACGCTCGGCTCGATCAGCTCGATGCACTCGAGCAGGAGATCGGTCGTATCGAAGCGTCCATTGCGGAAACACAACGTGAGCAGGCCATGCTCCAAACAAAGTGTGCGACCGTAGATGAAAATGCCAAAACGCTCGAAAAAGTGAACGAAAAGCTGCGAGAGGAAAAGAAGATCAAAGAACGGACGCACATACTGCTGGAGAACCCGGAGGTGAACGTTGCTAAGCTGGAGTCGATTATCAGTGCCGCCGGCGAGAAGATGAAGAAACTGCAAAGCCAGTGGGAAACGCATCGGGCACCGTTGGTAGAAACACTTGAGCAGCATGCGGCTAAAAATTCCGACCAAATTGTACGGCTCTAACGGTGAGATGAAATATTTCGCAGGAAACGAAACTTACGCATTTCCATTTTCCCTTCCTTCCAGAGCAAATCTCAAAAGGTGGCCGATCAGATCGAATCCGCTCGGCACAAATCGGAGGAGGTAATCGTGGATCTGCAGACGAAGAGCGCACTGCACGCGCGGCTCGTGCAGGAATTCGAACGGCTCGGACGAACCGTCAGCCGCACGGCGTACACGAGCCGCATACTGGAGATCATTGGCAACATACGCAAGCAGAAGACGGACATCGATCGCATCCTGCACGATACGCGCAACCTGCAGAAGGAGCTGAACACGATCACGGGTCAACTCGATCGGCAGTTCGCCGTGACGGACGATCTCATCTACCGGAATGCGAAGCGGGACGAGTACTGCAAGCGGGCGTACATACTGCTCGTCGCCCTTCACACGGAGTGTAGCGAGCTGGTGGCGCTGGTGCAGGATACGGGCACAGTGAAGCGAGAGGTACGCGAACTAGAGGATCAGATCGAGCAGGAGCGCGACCGAAACGTGGCGGCCAGTCTCTCCCAGATAGGGTACGATCTGGAGGAGATGCAGCAGGAAAGCCGACGGTTGGAGGAGGCGATCAAGGAGCTGGATCCGGGGTTTTCGGTCGGTGGGCGGATTGGGTTAAAGTAGGTACGAGCAGCACGAATAAAAATTGTGATATATTCCACACGAAGTATCTCCGCTTCTTTCAGGGGCTGACCCGAACATACAGCCTTCATACTCAGATGCGATTTTGTTTTCTTTCGATCGAGAAGAAGCTATTTGAATACTATTCGCCGGATAACGTCACGTCCAGCGCGTCTCCGGTCCTAGGCAAATAGAGTTGATGCCACGCATGTGCGCCCAAGCCGTTAAGTGTTCTTACCCGTATTTGATGACTGATGAATGACGCCCACTCATTGATATTATCGGTCATTGGCAGACAAATCAAATTTCAATAGCCTGCACAAACGCCAGAGGAAGCGCATAATACACTTCACCAACCGCACAATATTCGAATACACAAACAAAAACACACGCGATTGCGCTTGGTTTTCAGGGGAAGTCCAGCAGCTTGGGCCGAACGATTTATTCAACAGTAGCGCCGAACTTTCACTGAAAGTTGTGAATTAATATTGAAAAGACACCAAACTCGAGAATGATCGACCGGCACAAACACACGCATAATGTGAGACGACGCAATCGGCCATGCACGGAATTCGATGGTAAACAATACGTAGGGGATCTCCCAGCTTACAGCTTTAGCTTCGTACGTCTCCAGTGACGGCGCTTGGCGTTGTACCTTAACGTGGAAGTTGGGAAAACGAACGCGTCATAAAGAATTCCAAAGGAAATGGAGAGAACGCATCAACCAACTTACCGGATGGTGTTACCCGTGCGCATACGGATCCATTGGGGAATGGGTCGGTTTTGCTTCAGCTTCTTGGCAAGCTTTTGCTTGATACGGAAGGTTTTGTGGGATGCCTGTCGGGATATACAGAAACGAGTTCAGTTATTTACCAATCTCACGGGTATTGAATGGAGTTTCCACACGAATTTCCACTTTAATTTATACACACCATTTCGATCCACTGTCTGTACTCCGAGACCGACGATGGAAAAGAGAAGGAAGCGCCGGAAGCTCGGCTTTGACAGTTATTGACAGGTGTCCGGAAATTTGCCAACGCGTTCCGAAGTATGCGTTTCTGTGACAGAAGATGCGAATAGGACTGCTGGGCAAATAATATCTATTTACCAAAATTAAAAGTAATCAAATAAAACCTAAAACCAGCAAATTTAAAATTTTAGTTCAGAATGTAACTGTAACTCTCGGAAAGAACTATTGGGTAAACCATAAAAAGGTTGATTATCCTAGAAACGCATAGAACTGTTTCCATTCGTTAGGTTTATAACTCCGAGTTCGCTTCAATATAACGCTATACGCATTGTATTGGTTCGACTCATGAAATGTGATAAGGACCTGGTCCAATATTAGCAGCTTCTGGTTTATATTATTTGATACTTTAATAGGAATGTATAAGCTTTGCGAATGAAATTAGAAATATTTCTTAACTCGGAAGTATCAATGGCGAGAGACCGTTGCAATTTCAATCACTGTAGGAACAAATTGTCAAGGAGTTTTTGAGAAACTGTCAGATTTGTCATTTGGGCCCAGGCCAGCCCGGTGTTTTGTGTACTTTTTGCGAGACGGATTGAGTAATTGTTGTCCATCAAAATGTGGAAAATTTTATCGCGCCGGAATCAACGGCTCGTTGCAAATGGACTATCCCTGGCCAGACGAACGTTCCTGTCCGAAGCGTACCAGTGCCGAGAGGCTTGGAATGCGCGGCTAACTACTCCGCTGCTAGAGCAGGTCAATCTAGATACACTGTACTACGATTTGGAGCAGCGCTTTCAACAGAAACAAAATATCTCTGCCATCGATATCGACATCTACGCGAATAAACTGGTGGACGAGACGCATGTCGAGGAGATTGCTGACATGCTGTACAAATTCAGGCTGACGGCGCAAACGTCCCACACGCTCGACTCGACGCATCACGCGCTAGTACGGAACTACCTCGACCACCGGTGCTACGGCCAGCTGATCGAGGTGCTGAACAATCGCATCGGCTACGGTGTATTCCTGGACGATTACAGCGCCAACCTGACGCTGGATCAGCTACTCAAGGCGAAAGAGTTTCGATATGCCGCACGGATCGCCACGTTGATTGCGCTGCAGGAAGATTTTTCCAATCCCATCACGCGAGCTCTGTCACTGTACGGTTGCTACAGATACGCCAAAGCGCCCGATGCCGAGCACTTTGATGATCTTGCCCCGGCTGAGCCGAGTCCAGCGGAGGCAGAAGGACAAAGGAAGAAAAAGAAGGAGGAAATCAAGGTGAGAGTAAAGTTTTTGCGAAACGAGTTCTTCGACGACCACTTCGACCTCACCGACAGTCAGCTTTTGCTGGGCAAAACGTTCGTCCAACTGGGTCGTGCGTACGGTAGGGAAAACAAAGCCATCGGAGCAGGTTGTGAGCTGCTGGGATTAACTTTATACAAAAAGTACGACCAGGCACTGGCACACGTTCAACAGAATGCTTTAGAAGTGAGCGAGGAGATTGTGCAGATGGTGCGCGCCGTGCTAGAGAAAGAACCAAACAAAGAGGATGAAAAGTATGTGGCTTTTAGTGAAGCGCTAAGCGCTGTGAAGGTTAGCAAGGAGAGCTTCGAAAAATTGATTCTCGAACAGGTACACAAGAGCGTTGCGGAAAACGAAAAGCAACAGACAGAGACGCAAGCAAAGGTAAGAATCAATGAACATTTTTAGCAAAAGTAGTCAATGATTCAACACAATTTAAATCCTACTTTCAGCTCTATGCGGACTGGTGTGCACTGCGCCAGAAACGGCTCGATGAGGAACTGAACCGACTGGAACGGGCGAACCGACTCAAAGAGATAGAACAGCTTACGGTCGAGATGGAGAAAGAGGAGGAAAAGCTGTGGTTCTTCGAGAATGAAGACAAGATCGACCTGCAGATCGATGGCAAGCGGGTATTCTATCCCAAGCGGTGGTTCGGCAAGAAGAAGAATCCGCGTACGGTCGATGTGGATTACGTGCCACCGGAGGTGCGGCAGCGCAATTAATTGGGTTGGCATTTAGAAATAAAGCGAATGATGTTTTGTAGTATAGTAGAATAAAGTTGTTTCGATTTGATTTTGTCCCTTCGTATCACAAACTAAATAAAATGTCAAGAAACGAAAGCTACAGTAGAAAGGAAAATCAAAATTAGCATGAGGTTTACCAATAAATCACGAGCTATGCATTTTTTTAATTTTTTTGTCAATTTTGACGGTTGCATTCGCCATAATTTTATATTGCTGTCAACGTCAATGAAAACAATAATAACCGTTAACGGCTCTATCCATCATTACTGGGTTGTAGAAATTGTATCAGCCTTATCCGAAGTGGATGTGGATAAGAAACAACTGTTCGTACTGGCGTGAAATTGTCTTTAAATTTGGATTCTTTTGGTCGGGAGTTACTAAAACTGACTAATAATGATGTTTACTAAACCGTTTAAGATCAAGTCGAACATTCCCGTGACTGCTTCGAAAAAGAAGCGACTATTGCAACGCGTGTTGGAACAATTCAATCAAGTGCAAAGTGTAGAAGAAGCGAACGGGTCAATGTTAGTGGAATTGTTCGGAAGCCGGGCAAAAGTTTGTACGGTTAAGATCATCACCTTTGACGAGCAGCCGGTGACGGTGTACACCAGCGACAAGCGGCCAATTTTCTTCGAGCTAGACGAGAAACTTCTGCCGACGGTGTATACGTTGTGGAGCTGTCCGGATCTGGTACCCATGTATACAACGCACGCCACGGTGATGCCGAAGTTGGCGAAAGGTGCAGATCTATTGATCATGGGGGTGGTGAAGCAGGGACCACATTTGGCTTGGTGGGAATCTCACCAGCAGCATGAAGTCGTTGCGGTGAATTTGACATTGAACCGGGCCGCAATCGGTGTGGGATTGTTGGCGTACTCCAGTAGCGAACTAAAATACACCTGTAAAGTGCAAGATGTGTGCGTGAAAATGATGCACGTTTTCGGCGATAAGCTGTGGGGTATGGAAACATCGCTGTGCCAGCAGGTGCCACAACAAGGGCCAGTATTTTCCGACTTATCTATTTCGTCCTCACAGCCAAGTACTGCTGAGGAGGATCAACACGAAACGAAAACACCCACACCGGCGCCCGAAGGAAGTTCCCGCAACCCAGACGATCTGATAAAGGGTGCACTAATTAAGGCACTCAAAATGCATGGTAAGAATATGACGCTCCCGATGCACACGAGCACGTTCTATCCGCAGTACGTTCTTCCTCACATTCCGGAGGGAATTGAAATGAAGAAAAGCTCCTACAAAAAGGTGGGTACGTTCCTGAAATGGATGGCCGATGAGGGAATCATCGAGATAATGAAAGATGAAAAAGGTATCGAGAAAGTGACGGTCGTAAACCTCGAACATCCCGAGGTGCTATCATTGTCAAGCCCGGACGACACAGGGAAAACTACCCTGGATGAGAACGCAAACAGTGTTCCGATAGGAGTTACCACTGCTACGTCAAACCGACTGTTACTGACCAAGATGGCGGCTACGTATGCGGTGAACGAGCGGTCGGCAAAATTGTTTGGTTATTTTAACGTTGCATTGGACGAGGAACTCGAACAGCCGCAGGTGCGCAGCTACATGCACGATTATGTGAAGCAGCATGGTCTCATCAACCCGGACACCAGGCACGTCATGGTGGACGAAGCGTTGCGGGAAGCCTGTGGAACGGAGCATGAACTCATTGACATGTCGGATCTGATCGAGATGGTACTGAACCGCATGACCAGCTCGTTCGAGATGGAAAGCCAGCAGGGGCCGATCACGACCGGTGGCAAATGGCCGATCATACGCCTGAAGAAGGCGACGCGCAACTACAACAAGAAGGTGACACTCGTTAGCAATCTTCAGTACTACGGTATTAATGTGAACGATTTGATGAAGGTGATGAAGCTTGAGGCAGCAGCCAGCACGGCGATGACGGAGATGTCAGGTTGGAAGGGAGAGCAGCTGCAAGTGCAGGGTAATCATATCGAATTAGTGTATGAGCTGCTCACGACTACGTACCAGGTGCCGAAGGAATGCATTCACATTTGTGAGGAGTAGAAGAAAAGATGCCTTTTCAATTAAGAACTAGTTTTTTTTACATTATCTTTGCTCCGTTCCGTTTTCGACTTAATTTTTCCTGACGTAATTATATACTAGCCGTAATTATATACTGTTCACTGTTCAAGAGGATTCATGCATTGAATAATCTGCGTATATTTTGATCAACAATTAATTTGAATTATGGAAAATCGCACCGTTGCTATGAACATTTCGCTTACTTTGACGGCTGTTGCCTGTGCCAACTGTCAACTGCTGGCTCATGTAAACAATAACATTTGAAGCGTGATATTTTCCAGAGCGCTACGGGCGCACAAATCTCTAGTTCGTATTGTTCTGTGGTAATTAGTCAACCTTTAATCATGTTCATCAAACCGTTCAAAATCAAGTCGAACATTCTCGTGACCGGTTCGGAGAAGAAAAGACTCCGGCAGCGTGTGATGGCACAGTTTCACCGCACGGATGAAGGAGAAACAGCCGGATCTCCGCTGGCCGAACTGTTCGGAAATCGGGCGAAAGTTTGTACGGTCAAAATCATCACCTACCACGAGGAACCGGTGACGGTGTACACTAGCGATAAGCGGCCAATTTTTTTCGAGCTTAACGGAAAGCTGCTACCCACGGTGTACACACTGTGGAGCTGTCCGGATCTGGTACCTTTGTTTACTACGCACGCTACCGTGCTGCCGAAGCTGGCCAACGGTGCCGATTTGATGATTCCGGGCGTGGTGAAGCAGGGCACGAATTTGGCCTCTTGGGGTCGTCATCAGAAGGATGACATTGTGGCGGTGAATTTGACTTCGAACAGGGCCGCCGTCGGAGTGGGTCTATTGGCGCACTCGAGCAGCGATTTGTACATGTGCGGAGGGCATGGAGTTTGCGTGAAAATGATGCACGTATTCGGCGATAAGCTGTGGGGTATGGAGCCATCCGTGTGCCAGCAGGTGCCACTGCAAGGATCGGTCGTCTCCGTTCCGACGGCTTCGGATTTTCCACCTCTTGGAAGCGAGAAAGTGAAACCCGTCGTTGAAAGCGTGAATGAGGTAAGAAGTAAGCTGTTAATTCTCAAGAAGAAACTAAGATTTATATGCGAACATGGTCGTTTTAGGTAACAAAGTCAATCGAAAGCACTGCCCTACACGATAAAGAAGGTTCAGGAAGTGATGGAGACGCATCGGACGGAGAGGAATCGCCAGAACCGGAGCCAGAAGAGAAGCCTCCCAATCCGGACGATCTAATTAAGGGTGCGTTTCTTAACGCGCTTAAACTACACGGCAAGAAAATAACACTTCCACTGCTCACGAGCACGTTTTACCCTCAATACGTGCAACCCGAGATTCCGGAAGGGGTTGAAATGAAGAAAAGTTCATACAAAAAGGTGGGCACGTTCCTGAAAAAGATGGCAGACGACGGTATAATTGAGATAAAGGAGGAAAAGAAGGGTATCGAAAAGGTGACGGCGCTAAATTTGGAACATCCGGACGTACTATCGTTCTACCCGTACAGGGCAACGAAAGCTGCATCCGATCAGGAAGCGAACGGTGGTTCTGCGGCGGGTGGTGCTACCTCAAACCCTCTGCTTCTAACGCAAATGACGGCCATGTATGCTGTGAACGAGAGGACGGCAAAGCTGTTCGGTTGTTTTAACGTCGGTGTCGGCAAAACTCTCGATCAAACGCAGGTTCGTAACTACATGCGCGACTACGTGGGTCGCAACAAACTAATCAATCCGACCACCAAACTGGTAACGCTGGACGAAACGTTGCGTGATATATGTGGCACCGAGGAGGAGCTCGTTGCCATGTCAGATCTGACGGAGACGGTGCTAAACAGCATGACCAGCACGTTCGAGATGCGCAGCCAGAAGGGAGCGATTATGAAGAGTGGCAAACGGGCGGTCATACACCTTACAACGGCAACGCGCAGCGGCAACAAGAAGGTGACGCTGATCAGCAACCTCGCCGATTACGGCATCAATGTGAACGATTTTGCGAAGGCGGTAAAGTTGGGTGCGGCGGCTAGTACGACAATGACGGAGGTACCGGGATCGAAAGGGGAGCAGCTGATGGTGCAGGGAAATCACATAAAGTTTGTCTTTGAGCTGCTAACGACCACGTATCAGGTGCCGAAGGCATGCATCACGGGGCTGGAGTTTGCAAAGGAGCAGAAAAAGAAAAAGAAAAAGTAGATATTCTCATGAAGATTTAAGTTCGAACAGTTACATAATAAAGGGACTTTTTCAGCCTGTTTTCAACACGACTTACTTTAGTTCGTTTTTTATCTGCCTTACGCGCCTTATGTTTTCGGATGGAAGGATCGAATGAAAAACGTTGCTTTCAAAAACAAGAGAAACCCAACATATTAAAATAGTTGATTTTGTAATTATCCGTTTAATCCGTGGACTATCGGTACTCTACTGTGGCAACAGTTTCGCTAGTCATATGGTAGCTGTCAAACAGTGTTTACTATTTACCCGGCGCGTTTGAGCGTGTGCTACGTGTTTTCCACAAAACCAGCCAACGAGATGAAAACCGACAATAAAACACAATCCAACCGGCCTAAAAGTGGCGCACCGGGTGGCCACCGGAACAACAGTTACAAAGGCGGCCAGGGGAAGCGTAAAAACAGCTTTTTTCGTGATGTTCCAAAGTCCGAGAACAAAGCATTCCGGCCACACCGCAAAGACGGTGGCGGCGGTGGTGGAAAACGTGCTTTGGGTGTGCAGAAAACAGTGGGCTTTAAGGCGAAACAGGGCCCAAAACGGCCTGGGCACGATGGTAGAAAGTCAGGCCCGGGTGGAGGCCACAAGCACCAGCGAAGCAACAACGCAAAGAAAGGTCCGCATGGGCAAAAGAATACGACAGCCAGTCCCGCACCCGAGCCGATCCGATTCGACAGCAAACCAGAAAAAGTGAACTACTGTCTGGCGCCGGACCGGCTGGTCGCGCAGGCACGTGCAATCAAGCACTTCGAGCGGCAAGAGCGAGAGCAGGAAATCGAGCGCAAGAAGGTGGACCGCCAGCAGAAGCACAAAATGATGACGCAGAAGACGCGCAAGGGACAGCCGGTGATGCAGGGCCGGCTGGAGCTGCTGTACGAGAAGGTGAAGAAGGTGGTCGGCGTGCAGTGAATGGGTGGAATTCAATAAATGTTTCGTGCGTGAGAGTGAGTCACAAACAACAAAACAAAACAAACGTCATACACAGCTCCGTTGCATTTTCACTAGGCGGTGTAAAAAGGCTGCCTCTTCGTTTATTGAAGTGAGTCTCCGATGTACGTTGCGGAACGAAGCCAACGTTTGTAAACAGCGTTAACTTAAGAGATAAATGTATCGATTTCGCGCGGAATATCATAATCAAACAGTAAAAGCTACGGGTCCGGGTCCGACCGGTGGAATAGGAGCGTTTCCAGGCGGTCCCCCGTGTGCCTCAAGCGCAGACAACAGTTTCGTAGCCGTTCAACAGACATTCGGTCCCGCCGGTCGCAGTCAGCGAACATTCGTTCTGCAGTGGGAACAACGTCTCCAGCATCTCCCTGGACGGGCGGACGGGGTGAAAGAAGAAAGAAGGTACGTGAGTAAAGGCTCCCGGAAATAGGCAACGAGGGCATCCTTACCAATGTTGCTTGCTGATGTAGCAGAAGACTTTCGGCAGCTCGAACCCATTGAACGGGCTCGCGACGGGAATGGTGTAGGCGCCCATGTTCTCGAACACGACCCAGTCGTCGATCTGCAGCTCCGGCAGTGCGATCGTTTCGATCAGCTGATCGAGCGCGTCACACGTCGGTCCCCAGATGGTGCTGCTGTACTGCTTGCCACTCTGGCCGCCGATAAGCTTTGGGCGCGGTATCTGATGATCGTACAGTACGCAGTTGAACGACGCGTACACACCATCGTTCAGGTAGTACATCATCCGGTCGATCGCGCCCGTCCGGGCGTTGCGGCACACGCGCTTCGACTGTACGTTCGTCACGAGCGTAAACGCGGACGATACGTAGTACCGGCCCGGTTCGGATATGACGCGAACCGCCTTGTCCGGGAAGAACGTATCGAGCGCCGTGTTAACGATCATCGCCACCTCGTCGATTGAGGTGCCGGTGTCGCCCGGGAAGCCACCGCCAATGTCGAGCAGATTGAACGCGTAGCCCAGCTGGGCGGCATAGTCGAACAGGTCGCGCGCGTATGAGATAGCCTTGTAGTAGATCGGGAAGTCGGCACAGCCGGAACCGACGTGGAAGCTGACACCGACCACCTCCAGCCCGAGGCTGCGCGCGATCTTGATCAGGCGCGGTGCCTCCTCGACCGGATCACAGCCAAACTTCTTGCCCAGCGGACACTGGGCCTTCTCCGCCTCGCACCGGATGCGAATGACGAGCCTATGGGGTGAGACGGACACAAGGGAAAGGGAGAGTAAGTTGATTGTAAACATTCACCAATTAGAGTTAGACTGATAAGGCCTCTTAATGGGGCACGGAATTGTCCAGCACGTTCACGTTTCACCATGCCTTTGTTTTGTTGCTAAATAAAGCGTTTTGTGGTATACATTTCATGTTTTTGTAAATTTGCCATTCTTTGCTTTGAAATGCTAGCAATTTGAGTGTCGGTATATATGACTTTTAGTGAAGGTAGACATAACTATCTATCGATCGAGGAAACGAATAAATCCCAGCTCAACTATACGTACTTGGCATCCGGGCAGTACTGCTTAATCTTGTGCAGCTCGGTTTCGCTGTCGTAGGTCATCGTCTTGACCGCGTTGCTGCTGGCGTAGCGCAGATGGGACGCCGGTTTCATCGGGTTAGCGAAGATGATGCGCTCCGGGGCGACGCCAAGCGAAAGGATCTTCGCTATCTCGCCCTTGGACGCGCAGTCGAACGATGCACCGAGGGCGGCGAGCGTCGCGCACACGATGTCCGTATCGTTGCACTTGACCGCGTAATGCGGCACGACGCGCGGCATCTTCTCGATCCACTGCTGGTGCTTGCGGACGATGTCACCGATGTCCACCACGTAGAACGGCGTGTCGGTGGGCAGCTGCTCGACCATCGTGTCGATTAGGGCCGGCACATCCACCGCACCATCCACAATCTCGATCTTGTCCGATTCGTGCTCGAGGAACTTCATCTTGAGGCTCGCTTTCGTTTGGAGTAGGCGATGGAATGTGTAGTTTCCGTGCGTTGCCTGTGGTCAAGTGGTCACTTGGCGCGAGGTGGGCTTAATTAAGAAGGCAATTGGAAGTAAGCCCGCACTAATGCACACGGTACAACAAACTGCAGTGGTCCAAGTGGTGCGGGGAAGAATACCGAAAAGGAATGTTATTTTTGGCTCGAACTAAATCCGTCCGTCAGGTGGTTGAGTCACTTACGAGGCAGCCTTTTCACAGCAGGAGGGTCGATGGCGAATGTGGGTGGCCGTTGCGGAGTGCGACGGATGTCACCAGGGTGGCTTGGCGTTGGTATCTGTCAGTACCAGGAGGTGTCGATGGTTATGGTCAGTGCCCGACAGCAGGGCCAACTGACCGCTTCTAACGTCCTGTGAAAGAAACCCGGACAAAGGGAGACGTTAATTTTGCATGTTCGTCAAAGCAGGCGCATCATTTGAGCAATGTCTATGATTTGTCTGGTGACGGTGTTTGACACAACCCTTCGAGAACAAAGCCTCCTATGACAGCAAACTGATGCCGTTGATTGTCTTCTCTGTCATTTTCGGCATATGAGATGTATACTCGAAAGCGAGCTATCAATCCATCTTAATCATACATACCGAAGCGCCCACACAGTCGTTCCTAGTCACCTTGACTTGGCTATTTACAACGGAACCAGTCCTAACCTATACCAATTACGCGAGCGTTAACGAATGGCCAAGAGATTCGGGTTTCACACCTCGTTGTGTTTTGTGTTTTTTTTTTATTTTCTAATCAAAAGGTTAGCGACCGCCCGAGCGAAGGTCTTCGAAACAATCGAAGCCGCTCTATCGTCAGTCCAAACTGATTCGTGCCGAAACGTTTTCGAGAGGACACAAAAAAAAGATAGAAAAAAAAAACGCTTGTTACGTTATCAGCAAGCAGATCCCATGCTTTGGGGAACTTCTGGCGAGATAAGGAAAGCATATGCTGGTTCTCTCTAATTTTTCCACTTTCCGGAACGATTCCACCCGCCTGCATCCGGTTGGCAAGATGACCTAATATAACGATTTGCAGCGTCTTCATTAGCAGGGTTGCTGTTGCCAGGCGGACCGGCGGGGCTAAAGCTTATTGATTAGAGGCAAACGGGAGCATGGTTGTGTGTGTGTAGCGTCGTTATGGCTGTCAATTTTTGAGCACGCAATCCAATCGTTCCGCCGGTGTATGGCGTGGCACAGCACAGAGGATGTGGAGTGTGCGGTGAGGAACGAATGACACTACCAACACCACCACCACCAACACCTCTACTGCTTGGCGATCGATCATGTGAGGATAGGTGTTTAGATTGGTTGGAAGAATCCGTGACGTTTACGGGGTGTCTCACAATACAATGAGACGGTTATTTCTAGCGAACTGCAATAACTATGACTAGACGATGTTTGGGGAGAGAAAAAAGGCTGATCTAGCAACTTGAGCAATTGCAGCCTATATGAAATCACGTTCACACTTCAGGTACGAACTGAGGTAGCCGACCGTAGACAAGGGAACTCATCACGTCTGGTCGTTTCACTATGCTTCCACTTTAATCTCGAAGGTCTTTTCATTTTCGTGCTGCGACGAGATAAAACGCCATGTGTTGCGATGCTGATTTTTGGCTATTTTTATGCTGTGCTTACAGTCGGAGACCACAGCTCGGCAGAGCGGATTGGCGACAAATTTCAGTGTTTATTCGAATGATTTTTTTTTCTCATTTGGACGGGTTGTATTTTTCACCTTGCAGTGTCTCGAGCAAACCGGTGCCTGCTGGGATGCAGGGCAACATGGCGTTGGAAATGGCAGACAAAATAAAGAACCACAGATACACAAACACCACAAGCGACGGTCACTTACCTGTTGTGAAATTCTCGAAATTTTCAAACAAAGGTAAAGAATAAGGGCACGGGGTGTGGCACGGAGACGGAGGCTTTCGCTATTTGGAACGCATGCAGAGAAGGAGTTTCCCGACGCTTCTTTGCAGCACGCACACACAGCCTGCTACGTCTCGGTGGGTAACGCGTTGTTCACAGTTTGTGGAGTAGCCGTAACTTGGCCGCCAGCCGGGGGAAAAACCTAGGAGCTGGGATGAGTCACCGCGAAACACAGCACACACACACACGAGAACGCTCACACGCGCACAGGACTTTTGCGGTCAGGAGCTAAGGACTCGCATTCCCAGAGGAGACGCACACGCTGCTCGCCAAGTTCGGAAACTGCAGTGGAGCGGCTGGTCGTCGATTTATATATACCTTTACCGGGAACCGATGTGTATGAGCACGATGAGAGCATGAAAGAGCACAGAGCATAGGCAAAACCTCCCGCGGGAGCGCGTACATAGACTCTCGCGATAGCGCGCGCAAACAGCGAGAGCATATTAAGTTGTTTACAACGAAATCCCTGGGGTAGGTGATTGCTAATATGAAAAACAACACACTATAAAAGCGTTGACTTCCACATGATGCAATGGGGAGAGCGTTTCGGTCAAAAGAGTTATCCTTTTTTCAACATTGACTGTTGCCCTATGGCGTCCTAAATTTCTGATGCGCACTGTAGCGATTTGATAACTTTCCCATCCCTTTCCGAACCGGTCACGCTGCGCTGCCGTGATGGGTTCCGAAAAATATATCTCCCAACCCATCCCGCGCGTGCGATGAATGTGGCTGATAGGTGGGTTTCCAATCAAATCATGGATGACGGAGTGAGCATTGTGCTGTCCTGCACCCGAATTGATAGCAAGCATTTCTTCTCCTTGCATTTCCATTTTTCAAAACAGGTTCATACTAGACCGGGGCATTGGTTTTCGGTTACCCGCAGTTGCTTATTACGGGCTGTATCTCGTACATCTCGGGAACTACGACGACGGGAGAAGAGGTATACCACATCGGAAAGCTCTCTTCGAAGAGCCGTCCGTGATCTTGGCGAGCGGAAGAGAATCCTGCTCAGCGCTGAGGCGGATTCTCTCGCTCACACGCAAACAGAGCCGCCCGCACGTGTTCTCTCTCTCTCCCGCAGGCGGAGTAGCCGTCCGTGCCTGTTGTATGCGACGACCGGCTTAAAGTGCAGATCGAAGCAGATGATTGGTTGGCTGTGGTAGTGTGTTTTTGTTGACATTATGCGCTTGCTTATGCTCCGGGGGCAGCATGGTACACAGCCAGCTGTAACGGCGGCCCGGTCCAGACGGTACCGAGCCCAACACAAGCGCGAACGAAGCCTTGCTCGATCTGGCAAAGTCCCAATCGCCGGCGCCCGGGCCTTTCTAAACCCTTGCGTAGTCAGCTGACGGGCTGTGCTGCAGTTATGGTGTGCAATTTTCGATGGATAAAGCAGCTGATGGAATAAAATCGGTCGTGAGATTCTAAACGCATTTGGGGTTGTGGACTACAATTACAACCAAGTTGTGGAAAAACTAGAATTTAATCCCCTTATGTTCTCGTTATTCTTCTTAAAACTTCAGCATTAGTTTGTTCAGAAATAGATTGAAGTACTGAGGTGGCACATTTAAAACCATTTCAATAAAATCCGCCAGTGTTTCAAATGATAAGAATAAAACACTATCCAAAACTACTGAATCTCTCGAAATAGACATAATTTCAGCGATAGACATAATTTCAGCGAAATCACATCGTTAGGTAGATTGAAGTAATGAAGTAATCGTTGCCCATAAACTCAATTTTCATCCGCTCCTTAGCGACATTACAGCCAAGACTAACAAAATACTAAGGTTTATTATAAGGTATTGGATCCAGTTGACAAAATTATACAACCCTTATTGTTTAGAAGCGTTCGTATAAATCTCCATTTTGATCCAAACTGGAGATCTTCTCGGCAGTTGGGTGTATTGGTGTTGGCTAATCTTTCATTAGATAAGCTTGGTTATGTGTCAAAAAATCGAAATGAACTTTCATTGACTTTGGTTAGAGTCAACATTAATGCCCCTGGTAGAATGTTGCATAACTATTGCATGCTAAGAACCGATCATTCAAGACGTGCATGTACTAATAATGGTGCAACGACTGCGATGACTCTTAAACATTATTTTGTTTTATGATTGTTTTGACTAGCCGAATGATTGTTACAAAATGGTATGTGACAAGGTTCTTACTTCGGCTAATCAATTAATCAACTATCGTTATCGCTTTACAGGGAGCTAGGGCAAAGACTACGTCTCACTACAAACCCAGCGTCTTCATTCGTTCGTTTAACCCAATTTGTTTTCGGTGACCTGATTGTGAAGATTATGAGAGACGATCGTGGCTTTGATCTAAGTCTAGAGATGTCTTTTAAAACATAAATGAAGAAATACTAGAATGGTAGATAGGTTCTATAACAGTCAAGGCCAACTCCGGCTTCCGCAGATAGCAACAGTCGCGGGCGTGATTGCATCACGTGTGATTTCATCATACTTTTGAACTATCATTCGCCCAGATGTCCAAATCAATGCCTGGTAATATCAACGCACTTCCAAGAATGTCCCTAATCATGTCTTGTCGGGCTCTGTTGTCAAGTCCGTTACACTTCTTTTCTTGTACGAATGTTTAGGTTTCTGGACATTTTTTTCTCACCGTCATTGACAAGAGCGCCGTCAATAACCGGAACGTTCCATCCGGTGACGGTGGTATGCTGCCTCCCGATCACTCCAGGATCACGTCGAAACCGGCCATTGTTGAAATGGTTGCATTAGTCAGCGTTATTGTTTCGTCGCCTTAGTTGCTGCACCATCATTCTCAGTGATAACAAAAGGGCAGCGGTTCCTGCTGCCAGGAGAGCTATCTACTAAACCATTTCATCACGAGGAAAACAAGATGATTTTTCAGTATGGCAAGGTTACCTCGCGTCAGCGACACGCCACCTGCACTCGACTCACCCAGGAAGGGTCGGTACTGGCCGCGTTCCTCATCGCCTGAAGTGCCCCAGCGAGTGTACGGTAGGAAGCGACGCGGAATCGGGTGGGTTTGAGGGCTCGGATTACGTCAACTATTTAGTGGGCTGGATTTGGGCCGTCTGGTAGAGCACAGTTGACATGATATACCGGCTGGTAACAAACATCCGGCGGAAAATCCACACGCGCATGCCAAGTGCTTGCGGAAGGCGCGTGTGAAGAGGGAAGACTCGGAGGCGACGGTAAGTCTTGATGGTTATTGCGCTGCTACTATGCACTGCAGTGTGTCATCCGATTGGTTCTTCAAGTGGACAATACTGTGGGCACTCAACTTCTCGGATTAATGATGCTAAAAATGGAATTCATTGATTTACCTATACCGACAACATGGATGGAACTAACGTTTCGCAACAGTTGCTCTTGTTTCATACTGGTAAAATAATTTTAATAGCTTGAAGGCAACCACCACGCAACCACTGGAGAAAATTAATTGAAATATAAAACAACAGGGGCCTCGAAATGTAAAATTAACCAATATTTTCTTTACCCCACATAACACAAACGTTTGCATACATCGAGGCGTATTTCGACAAACCGGTTTGGTTTTGAAGTTCGAAGTTTCAAATTCAGTGTTAGCCTTCAGGTCAGGTTGCTATGTAGAATTCAGCGCTTACTAGAAGTCGATAGTTTGAGCGGAATTTCGAGACTGTCGAGGTAAGGTACTAAAGCGTTCTTTGGTGCTAGAATTTAGCGTATTTCTGCATGTGTTATGGTTCAACTCTGTACCAATATCATCAATGATAGTTCTTATAATATCACCGGATGAGTTTATTATAAACAAAAAGTCCAATGTCTAATCTCGAATGCCAGTGAGATGTGCTTCCTGCTCTAGAAGAAATTCCTATCAACACATGCTCGTCACCAGTGACTCTAATCTCGCTGAAAAGCTATCAATTTTCGGGTGAAAAGTGCTTTAGTTTGTCCGTTAGTGACCAATAAGGTGGCTGAAAACGAACCGATCAGTCAAAACTTGACGTAAGATTCCATCTAGCATTAAACCGGCACGCACGGCGCAGTGAGTACGGATACGGGGAAGTCGGAGATATCTCGCATGGTAGATCCGGGATCGACCGTAGGCATGCGATAGGGCAAATGTCTTGACTGACGGTCGATTTGACAAGAGAATAAAACCGACCCAGTGGGAAGATGTAAGGTGTAAGCAAGATACTATCGCATGGTACATTGTTTTAAATGTGAAGAAAAAGTTCCCACCCGCAACGACTCACCGCATCGGTTATCTCGAGCGGCAATGTCTTAGTTTAAGAGTGTTCCCCATCCCAAGAAGTCACCATTATCGCGTGACGTTTCTTCCAGAATTGAAATGTGGATGAAACCGGGCGGGACGAACGATTGGAAGCCAGAAGATGTGTGTGACAGAAAAAAAAAGAAATAATAGAAAATTGTCCACTCTCGTCCCGATCCCATAAATTGCTGTCATTCGACAGCTGACGTCCAAGTTCCGAGGGGAGTTGAACACGGGTAGGCGTACGCAAATTACGACGGAGAAAGTGTTACAAGGTGCAACCGGATTCCGCAAGCGAGGGTACGGTGGGAGGGGGTCGAGAGGTGGAGCAACCCTCCAATGGGACAGTATCATGATCGATCGATGGCGTCACGGATGAGGATGGAGTGCCGGGCATTCAATCATCAGCACCGCACCACTGGCCACTGGTAATGCACGAGTTGTGCGGGCACTTGCGAATGGAAAGTATAAGAAGCCTTTTCCGAACATTCCCGTTTATCAGTGTCGCACAGACAGCAGCAGCGCGTGGCTTCAATCTCTTCCCTTGACCACTGTGGTTGAAGCGTACGTGTGTGTTTGTGTGGATCGTTCCAAACAAAGAAGAAAAGCGGGAACAAACATTTAAGACCCCCTAGTTCGCCCCCACCAACAACAAACACCCGAAGGTAACCAAAAATGAGTGTGCTGGAGTGCCCGTCCGATCTGACGCTCATCAGTGACGATATGTCCATCGGAGATGTCATTCAGGACATTATTCGCAAGGGTCCGCACGAGGATCCGCTGCACGTGCTGGACCTAGACGATGTGGTCCGGAAGCACTACGGCTGGTGTGCGCAGATGCCGCGTGTGAAGCCGTTCTACGCAGTGAAGTGCAATGATGATCCCCGCATCCTCCAGACACTGATGACGCTCGGGACGGGCTTCGACTGTGCCTCGAAGGGAGAGATGGAGCGCATGCTCGGGTTGGGTGTGCATCCGGAGAACATTATCTTTGCCCAACCGGCCAAGTCCGTCGTGTCGCTGCTGTACGCACGCTCGAAGCAGGTTTCGGTGATGACGTTCGACGGTGCGGTCGAGCTGGAGAAGATCCACCAGTACTATCCGGAGGCTCGGCTGGTGCTGCGCATGCGGCACGACTCCCAGAAGGTGCGCTGTTCGTTGGGCAAGAAGTTTGGATGTGATCCTGTTACGGAGGCGCCGGAACTGTTGCGCTATGCGGCCACCCTTCGCATGAACGTGATCGGGATTAGCTTCCACGTCGGCTCGGACTGTGCCGAGCACGAGGTGTACTATGAAGCGGTGAAGAAAGCGAAGACACTGTTCGAGTACGCCAAAACGATCGGTTACGAGTTTACCCTGCTGGACATTGGAGGTGGATTCCCGGGGGATACCAACAAGCCGATCGATCGGTACGCGAAAGCCATAAATATGGCAATAGATCACTACTTCCCGGTCTCGGAATCGGATGTACGCATCATAGCCGAACCGGGCCGGTACTACGTATCTTCCGCTGTATCGCTGGTTTCGTTCGTGGACTCGAAGCGTATCATTAAGGAGACGCAACCCGACGGTACAGAGAGTACGCGCATGTTTTACTACCTAAACGACGGAGTGTTTGGCACGTTCTACTGCACGGCTCATGAGGGTCAGGAAGCGATACCGATCGTGGAGCACAAGGCAGGAGCCAAGGTGTACAGTTCTTCGGTGTGGGGACCAACGTGCGATGTGATGGATCTGATCCTACCGGACATACGCCTGCCGGAACTGGACATCGGGGACAGCGTGGTGTTCGAGAACTGCGGAGCGTACGGGCAGGTGTTGGCGTGTCGGTTCAACGGATTCGCAATGCCGAAGGTGATCGCGTACCTACGCGAGGGTACCTGGTAAGTGGCAACATTCTGACAGACTACCACTCACAGCTATAACTATAACGCATGCTTTATTCAACAGGAAAATTCTGCAAGACTTAACCGCTGCTTCTGTCGCTATCTCGGCGAGATCGATCGATGGCTCGGATGGCATGGTGCTGGTTACGCACGAGAACTACACACCCATCGTGGAGGCACCGATTGTTGGCTTGATGTGAAGAGAGTATAGTTCCTGTATTGTGTATCATTTTAATATATGCCTAGGATGATAAGTGTTGATTTTCAAAGTTTTCGCTTGTAGATCTAGTTGAGTGTGGTCATTTTGGCGCCAGGGTTTCTGGTCGCGTGCGCTGCGAATATGAAGATATATATTTTATCTACTTAAATAATTAAATAAACCGTACAAAGTTTGTAGAACATAGTTAAACCATCGAGTATGTCTTCTAATGTATAAACGTGTCGGAGGAAACCAACCAAGTAGGCTTTGGACAAAGTCAAAAGATAGTCCCTGGTGTTCTTCGATAGGATGACCTGAGAACAAGACTGTGTATCAGAACATCATAGATGTGCTGCTGTGGAAAACAAAAAATAGTTACATTGTCCACAAACGAGTATTCATATGAAGATTCGAACATTAAAATAGACCGGTACATAGAATTATATTTGAACAAACTCGATATGATATCGCTGGATACAATGATTGTCATACAAGGTTGGATAATTAAAAGATTTCACCTTCTTACGAAGAAATTTCTACACCATCTACTTAGTCTCTCTCTCTCGACGACGCTTTCTTAATACACAATTTAGAGTGCAATTTATGACATAACCTTAGTTGTATTTCTTCCAGCGGATCTAATCATCGAAAATTGCCTTATAAAATTGCCTCAATACCGTGAACGTATGTAAAATTTAAGTGACTGTGATTGTGCTCGCAATAAACTGATATAGATCGGGCGACCTAATAAGCAGCATGAAAGAAAAGTGATGCCTCAGCGCTTGCAAGGTCGCGTGCGAGATAACAGCGAGATAAAATTATTCGCAGTAGCTGTAGGAAGTTTCATTGTTTGGTTTGGCGAAAAATGACTCATCCAGATCTAGCCGAAGGTCCAGGTGGCTTCCACAGTGTTGGATTGAAACGTTTGAATGACAAACATTTATTCGTATCAGAAGCTAGCTGTCACATACTGCCTTCTACAACAGATTCTCGTTAAGATGACTATTAAGACATGTCTTGAAGTAGTGCCTTTGTCGCTTCGGAACACGCACAGACAACCGTCCGCGGGATAGGAAAGCCATTGAAGCACGAGGCCAACGTCACACCGTACGCACCCATGTCGGGGAACACCAAAAAGTCCCCGATCTCGAGATCCGGCAGGTAAAGCCGCTCGCACACCATATCTGCCGAGTCACAGGATGGTCCCCACAGCGATGACGGATGGGTCGGCGTAGGTGAAACCGTTCCGACGCTACGATGGACGACCGGTGGTGGCATGTCAAGTGCGTTCCACCACCACTCGAACGACCCGTACCGTCCATCGTTGATGAAGTACATTATCTCCCGGATTGGTCCTGATGGTTCGGTTTCGCGAACGACGCGCTTCGACTGGATGGAGGTGACGAGCGTGACGGCGGACTGTACAAACTGCCGTTCGGTTTCAACGATGACCTGCACGTTGGACTTAAGACTAAACTCGCTTAGCACCTTTTGAAGTTGGCTCGATGGTAACTTCCCGGTGCCAGATAGAATAAATTCGCGTACATCGCACTGGCCACTGGCGGTGACTTGCGCCATAGTGCGTTCGGCAGTAAACAGCACCTGACGTAAAGTCTGCCCTGGCTGCAATCTCTCCTGTGGCATAGCGAAATGAACACCGGCTATGTGGAACGGTTCCAGAGACTGCACGTAGCGGAGTATCTCCGGCAGATCGTTATCCGGACAGCAGCCAAACTTTTGCTCCACACACACTCTCACCCGCAGAACGATCTGTGCCGTCGGATATAGGCGATGCACTTTCCCGATCTCCTGCACACTGTCGCAAACGATCCGTCGGATGCCCTCCTGTCGAGCGTACAGTATCGTCTCGGGAGACTTGGCCGGATGCGCAAGGATGATCCGCTCGGGTGGAACTCCAAACCGAAGCACGGAACGCATCTCGCCGATGGAAGCACAGCTGAAACCGACGCCAAGTTTTCCCAGCAGCGCCAGCACGGCGGGATGATTGTTAGCACTGGGCAGATAGAAGGGTACCAAGTCCGGAGCAGCTTCCGTCCATCGCCGGACGTTGTGGACGATCGCGTCCAGATCGAGTATGTTAATGGCGGTGTCGGTGGCACCTTCGCGAACTATCCGCTCAAGAAGCTCGGTTGCTGAGGCACCAGCATAGCAAGAATGTTCGGACGATGACTCCATGGGTGGTGTTACTGAGCGGCTGGAACGCAGGGATAGCTTGTTTTATACGGAGTGCTCATATACGATGGAACACACGAGCATCATCTCATTCCGCTCAATGGATGAGATTGATCGATTAGATTGGGTAATTAATGCGTGTAAGTGCATGTGCACGTAGCGCCTCGTAATGCAACACCGCTTAAGGAAAGTGTTAACCGGAGCAATTGGCAACGAGCTCAGCCAGTCACAATGTCGCTGTGCGTGTCGATCACGCACGCACCTTGAGATGCGTGAGAATTATGGCGTACAAACAGTGCGCCAACGCTAGGCTCGCTTATGGGTATCTGGAGCCTCGGAACTTTGGCGTGATTCTGGGAACAGTTCCCAGAGAGCTTCGCCTGGGTAAAATCGACGAAAACGCCGGCCGGTGAGGTAGTGTATGCCGATCGTTTCGGCGTGCCGGTCTAGTGCGGTGTGGAGCAATGGAGCCCGGATATGTTCTGATCGACGAGAACAGCTCGGTGAATGATTTGATCAAGGTGATCTCGAAACGTGCCACAATCTGCGAGCCGGTGAACGTGCTCCATCTCGACGACATCGTCCGCAAGCATCGCAACTGGCAGCGAAAGCTACCGACCGTGGCGCCGTTCTACGCGGTGAAGTGTAACAGCCATCCGGACGTACTGCGACTTCTGGCGGCTCTTGGCTGTGGGTTTGACTGTGCATCGAAAGCCGAGTTGGGCGTTATCCGTGGTTTGGGAGTGGCGCCGGATCGTATCATCTACGCTAATCCCGCGAAATCGATCGACTCCATTCGGTACGCGAAGGAAGCAGACGTAGCCCGCATGACATTTGACAGTTCGGATGAGCTGAAGAAGATTGCGCGCCATTTTCCGAGAGCGCAGCTGGTGCTGCGGATACGGCACGATGCGCGGGCGGCTCAGCTGTCACTGGGACGTAAGTTTGGGTGTGACGTCGATCGGGAGGCGGACACGTTGATTCGGCACGCCCAAAAGCTTGGGCTGTGTGTGACGGGTGTTAGTTTCCACGTGGGCTCGGGAAGCATGGATGCGGAGTGTTTCTACGAGGGCATTAGGAAGGCGCTCGAAGTCTTCGACATTGGCGAGCGGGCTGGAATGCGCATGCAGGTGTTGGACATTGGCGGAGGGTTTCCGGGTGCAAACGGGGAGCACTTTGATCGGTGTGCGTACTTCATCTCCAAAGCACTGAAGGAGCTCGTCAGCCCACGACAAAATGGGCCGATCGAGGTGATCGCCGAACCGGGAAGATACTACGTGGAGTCCGCCGTTACCGCTCTGGTGCACGTGGTGTCGAAGTCGTACGAAAAGGATGCGATTGGAGCCGTCCAGCGCATCCGGTACTACGTCGACGATGGGCTCTACGACACGTTCGATTGGTGTGAGTCGCATAGCAACGAGCCGCTTCCACCGGAGGAGGAAAAACGTGATGCAAAATGGCGATCGGTGATCTACGGGCGCACCATGTGCGAGCGTGACGTAGTACGGGAGGAAATTTTCCTACCCGAGTACGGCGTGGGCGATTGTTTCGTGTTTCCCAACAAGGGCGCTTACGGTAAGCTGCTCGGCCGCGGCCATAATGGGTTCCGGGCGGCGAACGTGAAGGTGTGCCTTACGCGGACAACGCTCAACTACATTTGTGCAGCAGCGGTAAAAGCCGAACGTGGTTGAGGAGTTGAGCAAAGGTGGTGAACTATGATCATTTGTGACAGGCGTACTAAGAAAAGATGGCGTTTAACAGGCAGGAAAATAGCTTGACCGTGCGGTGTGATGCAATAGTACAATTAAATTAAATCAGTTCCGAATGGTTGGAGATAGCGTGCGTAACAGTGTAGGGCAGCATTGTGGTGGTGATACATATTAACAAAAAGCATCGCTCACATGCGCGCCGTCACGTGCCGGTGCCAGATGAATCGACTAATTGTCTGTTTACATTGCCAGCGAAAACAATCGCGTCCCAGCAGAGGCTTCTCCATTCATGAATGGGAAGAATGTTATGAATGGCGAGGGGTCAACTGAAGGAAAAACCCCGTTCTCGTTATTCATGTACAAAACATGTTTTCGATGTTTCTGTGGAGTAGCAAAAATGCGTGCGTCTGGAAATTAGCAAATATTTGCGTTGCATGCGCTAATCTGTCTGTTACGTGTGCGTGTGTTTTAACTATTGCTGTATGGAATTCCATAAATAATCGTAAAACTTGAATAGAAAAGTACTTACTGTCGTTTACCAACGTGTTTCATCCAGCTTCCAAACAAAATTTTCCATTTCATTACTGACCTACAGTTTTTTTTTCTGCTAACATCCATTTGTCTTATTTATCAACACTGTAGGGAATATAATCTGTATTAATCAACACATGCGTTTAATAAAAAGTTGACCACTGTACGAATATTGCATGATGAATGCTGCTAGTATTCATTCGAAAAATTCATTAGAATGGCTGCTCAAATACAGGGTTTTTCAGTTTAATTTCAATTTGGGAAAGATTTATGAAAGATTTTTACCTACCTGACTGCTGTAGATTCCGTAGATGCCATAGATTTTTTGCAATACAATTCGATAACGAATGATGTCGGTACAAGATTGGTAAGATATGAAAATATTTAGTATTTTGGTTGATGTCGGAGTTATGCATTTATTCAACTGTCATTTGCCACCCTTTATAATTTTGGCATTAATTTTCATTCGATTCGTGTGTTAAAACAACATTGTTTTGATAGCGCTACCTGTTGCTTCTGCCCATTCGGTAAATGAATCCATGAACATCCAATATTTGCAGTAGCAAGTTCAAAAAACAACCAAAAAAAAAAACAAGTGAAACTTTGGTGTATATTTGTGGAATAAAGTGTGAGTTTTGGACTGTCGGCATGCTGGAGCACAACTGCTTCCAAGAGCTTGACATGCGCACGGGCGGAAAGTTCACATCAGTAAACACACGAATGAACCCAGCCCGAGCGTTATCGTGTTCATTCGCTCGTAATGAAACAAACGTTCGGGATCGTTGCTGTGGCGTGTTCATGCCGGTACGATAATTTGAAATAATTTCACAATACGCAGTCAAATTGAACGCACGTACTTTTTTCGTCTTTTGCGGAAGCTCGTTCAGCAGTGGAAGAACCAAATACTGTCTTTTAGGAAAAACGAGTAGAGTGTCTTTGTCTCATCGGTTGTATTAGCTATTCGGGCGAAATAAATAATTCAACTTTCGCCGCTATCCGTTGTCCTTCCAGCGGCAAATCGATAAAGCAATCAATTATGTAGATCGATTCGCCCCTTAAATAGGCGCTAATTGAGTCCATGATTAGAGCGGAAGACAGTGAACACGCATAACAAAAAAAAACTGCGTTGGCGGAAACAAAACACATCTCGGTTCCTTTGGCTAAAATGACCACCAAGAGAGGAAGCTCTAAACAAGGAAAAAAGAATACGAAAGAACTTTCTTTGCAGAGTTTTATTTAGAGACATTGTCATTCACGTCGTTAGAAAAACATTTAATTATAGGCTAGTACCAATCAACTGCGTTTGGGCCCTTCCTTATTTTAGTGATAGGAGGAAGTTTCAAGTCTTGCCTTGGGCCTTGGCCTCAGAAGCTTTCAACGTTCAAGTGGTTTGTTGTCTATTTCTTCTTGAATTTTTTTTTCTGAATTTTTAATTAACTGTAACTTATTTATCGCTATCTGCATCGTCATCCCTTTCCACTTGAAAACAACAAATCACGGTAGAAATTGATTCTAATTGCAAAACGTTGTCATCAGCGGGTGACGGGAGCAAAATAGCTAACAGGCATAATTGATTGTCATCCCCTCGTTGGAAAGTACTCACGCGAACCTTAACCTCAAACCGTGGAGTTACGAAGTTCGAAGGAGATCCCAACCGATGAACTTTTCACAACCACCATAAAAAAAAAACATGTAGCACCAGAGACAGGAACGGTCGTTAATATTAGCGAGTGGTAACGTCTCTTTAATTCTTCGCACGTTTCGCAATCCCCCGTTGCAAGAAGCGATTGATCCGACCAACGCTCCAGGACATTTCCACTTAAAAAGGAACGCACCAAAGGCACGCAACTTATCCCGCCAAAATAAGTTTCGATCGATTGATGGATCGTCTCGACGTCTTGTTGGGTCGGCGATTAATTCCGTAAGTCAAGCGGGATGGTATTAACCTCCGGCATCGGGTCAAAACGGGTGGCAAACATTCTGCAACATTTTTGTTCGACTCTTGGGTGCCTCCGAACGATTTCCTTTCGTGCGTGTGTTTGGTTAATGTGAAGGAATCGTGCTAATTAAATATCATTCAAGCTCGAGCCGACCCTCATGAAGCAGGTCTTCATTGTTCAAGAGTAGCCAAGGATAGCAGCTGTATCTTAGCGCCTGGTTTCGGGGAATTATCTTCGTGATACCGAAGCAACACGGCTGCTACACATACAGATTGATTGATTCAATTACCAGCTCATCGCTGCGTGAACGATCCATCAATTCCGTGTGTTTAGCATAAATGCTAGTAATTTTCATCGCAACCATCACCCGACGGGAAGGTTAATGATGAATGACTTTAAGTTCTGGGAATGGAATCAATGGCAAACTACACTTTGTCATAGACTATTCTGCACAGTGTGATGAACAAGTTAACTGGGAAGTTAAATGATTATGATCCGGGAATCTGGAGTTCCTAGTACGTTTCTTGTATTTTCAAGAAAATGTTGTTAAATCTCGGTTATATTGAGCTGATGATAAATAACTGAATATGATACCTAATAAGTGAACACCAACAAGTCTTTTTGTGTAAAAATTTCGTTAAAACAACCAACATATTAAAACAGCTACGGAAAGATTTTAAGTTTTCAAGTATGTTTTAAGTGTATTTGGAAGTTCAGAAGATCTCAAACTGGGGATCCTCTCAATCCGTCTGATGCTATTCCCAAAAGACACAAACATGTGAAAACCATTTTTCAGTGCATATTCCACGCTGGCCTACCATAATATTTTTGTTTCAACCGCGGCTTTCTTCACACGCGCAACGCCTATAAGTAAATAAACCGCAACCGGATTCGCGCGGCCATCGTTTTCAATTGATACGGTGCAGCGAACGCAGCGACCCACTGCGCGATGGATCTGGATGCAAATATTTGTTCAAGAATTGATTGATCCAACCGCGCGTATAGTGTTTTGTTTCGTGGTTTTCTATTTCTTGATACGGCGTACAGGCAACTCACACGGGCAGGTATTGTATATTTAATAAACGTTTTTTTGTTTGTCGTCCACACGATTTAGGTGAGCGATGAGTTTGTCTCGATAGGGCTGAATGTAGTATTTAGAGTATGGGAGAGAGTACTTAGCGTATTTGTTTGCTCCTACATAGCTTTAATCTTATAAAGAATAGTTTAACATAACAGTGTTTAAAGGCATGAATAACAAAGATTCTGAATAAACAATACTTTATAATTTTAGTTATATTTTTCCTGATCCTGATTAAGCCCTTTTTTGTCAACATTTTGTGCTTCATGCACTGCAGCCATATATACGCAAAAATGATTTTAAGTCGCATTCTACAACTGGTCGGCATTTGTTTTATTCAAAATTTTTCTCTGGTTTGAAGTTTGTAATTCTGCATTTCTGTTGCAACCCGACACGAGATGAATAATTGCTGCAACATGTACCAAATATGTCATGTGAAGGGAGAAGCAGACCGCTTTCGATGGTACCATCTGGCAAAAAAATCTAATGGATTTTTCATGGTACACGCACCGCTGACATGCTCTTTTTCGAACCGCACATGAATCAATCGTACACAATGGTTGCAACTAGCCATAGAGTTAGTCCTTCCAACGAGCAGCACGTCCAGTTGGATCGTCAAAAAAGCTTTGTAAGATGGCTAAATAAACAAATAGCTTTCAAAATGCCTCACAAACTTAATAATACATGTTTTTGTTTTGCTACAAAGATGCCTGCATCGCTGTTTTAACAATTGCAATAATTTTCAAGTTGCGCATAACTTTTCTTCGCGATACGTTTTCACGTTAACACTAGCATTGGAAAGAGTTTTCGATGCCTGGTCTTCGAAACGTGGAACAAGCAACGTTAATGCCATTTTTGGACTAACCGATCGACATCCATCGTTGACGTGTAGTTCAACGCATAAAGCAGCCGAGGCGAATGGTGCAGATAGATTGGAAACATTCCAAACACGGTGCTCGATGGACACGGGACGCTGATGGCTAGGATCAGGCTGTATACGATGGCAACAAAAAGTGCAACATTCAATTGTGATTGCAATGGAAAACAGCTGCAATGTAGGTCAAGAATGTTTTTGTGTTTTGTGCGTCAAAAAAATCGTTATGTTTTCAATGAAATATCCATTATTCACTAGAGTGTAAAGTCTCTCAAAAACAAAAAAAGATTTTGGACTTGTTTTTGTAACGTATCGCATGTGACTGAAATTTATATTTTATTCTAAAAGTTATTTCATTAAAAAATGATTCATATTTTTTCAGCAGTATAACGTAATTTAAACTTATAACTATTTTTTTTTATTTTTCATTTGACGTAGTGAGAAGAATATTCACGATGTGTTGTTTTGATGTTGGAGTTTTTAATGTTTACGAACTGGCTCTAGCGCCATTCTGTTTACAATTGTTTTCTTCATAATCAATTGGAGTACATTCCTAACTCATGTAGTTATCTAATTCTAGTAGTGTTGACGTTAAGAATGTTTATACCTGTGATTCAATTCTTTGTTGTTATGTATGTAAATTTTATAAGTTTCGTTAATTCTAACACGTAAAAATGAAAACAACCTATGCAAAAACACTGGTTGAATGTTTTTCATAACAAAAACCGTTAAAGCGTAAGACCGAACTGTGGCAATAAAAGTTTTCGCCAACTTTCCATGCCTCGTAGTATCTTGGCGTTGCTATTGTGGATACTACTATGGTATTTTTCTTATTTTTGTTGCACACGCTTCGAAATTGCCGTGCCTCCGAGTAAAAAACCAGTAGCAAACAAAAATAAAAAAAAATGAAGACTTACACAAAAATACAGAACTGTGACAGAATGTTTAATTCGGACTTTGGTGCGACTTTTGTTGCGAGTTTGTGTGTTTTTTTTTTATTTTTGATAAAATCTCTGCTCGATAGAACTTTTCCCAAAAGGAAATTTTGGCTTTTTGTTGTGTGCAAAACTCAGAAACAGATTGCCCAGACACGAAGCTGAATGATTTCAAACAAAAATTGTGCAATTTTGAAACGAGTTATGAAGTTTTTCGGACGAAACCAAACCGAAACTCATCCGACGAAACGCGGAAGACATTGAGTGCAGCTTCAAGCAAGAGTAAAAGTTGTTTGTTTTCCCTACCTTGGTCTGAATATAAAAAAAAAATAGAGAAGGATATTGGTTTTGTGGTGCCAAAACTGCTCGCTTTAGCGTCACGCGATTGTCGTAGTTTATCTTTTGATTTCATTTCATGCGATGGTGACAGATGCCAGCGTGTTTTGTGGCGTTGTTGACACAGTGAAACAAATATCTGTTCTAGAAATTATTTCAGAAGAGAGTATAATAATGTTTTGATGATTTGGGTGGAAGATGGGAGGAAGAAGCATGTTTTTTTTAAAGAAAAATTTAAAAGATTGCATAATTTTAGGCGCTAAAGCTTTACCAGCTAGTTTGTTGGTTCGGTCGCAAATTTTTACCCAATAATGAAGATAATAGTGAAAATAACAACAACAATAGCAATAATAATAAAAAAGGAGCCAGCTTTTCTTATCACAATATAATTACACAAAATAACGAACAAAAACACACACATTCACGCTGCCCGTAAATGTTTTCGAAAAAATTAAAACAAATCGCCCTCCCCGAAATTCAGCAAACACCATCCAATAAAATGAAATCAAATCAGTGCAGCGATAAATCTAGCGAACTATGTGAGTAATGTCTCCGGCTTAGTCCGGCTAAGCTGGTTCGTGTGGATCGGGCCAGCCTTTTCTAGCCCACTGCACGATGTCTAAAGCGGAATGTTCGATAAATAAATGCACAAATTGTCCGGATTCAGAAGCCCGCGAGCGACATGAGTGACAAGGGGAGTATCCGGTACGCAAACGAGATGAGCGTACGTACCGTAGCGGAAGTGGGCAGGAGTCTTCACGTCCCCACCCAGTGGATTCGGTACCCAGCGCTCGGTGCCTGCAAATGGCGTACGGGGCATTAGAAAAAGCCAGGACATGAAGCATGAATGTCAATTTTGAACTGTACCGTCTGGGATGCATCCCGTAAGCCGGGTGCAATCCGTCGCAGGCGTCATTTTATTGGGTTGATACGGTGCTCTTACGTCCATTGATGCCGACGACGACCTTCCCCAACCCCTTCCCCAACCCCTGCCAGTGTGACAAGGGGGGATTCGTGTCTTCGTGTCGGTGCCATCGAAGTCGAATGCATGTGCAGTCGAGAATTGATGTTTCGTGACATTGCCGGGTGGTGGGCGATGATAGCCGGATGCGGGTGTGAATGTCAGATACTTTGAATGGTTTAGATGCCCGATGCACGATGCGATGCGCCGGATGTCAACAGCGAGGAAGCGGTGGCCCGATGGGGCGGGTGGTAAAATTGCCATTAAAAGGGACATCCTCCTGAAGGAAGTTAAATTTTGCAAACGAACACTTGAAAGATGCCAGGTAGGTCTTGCCAGGCATCGGCAGGAGGGCTTTCAGAAGTACGGACGGGAAACGATGAATCGGTATGGTTTACCAGTTCGGCTAGCCATTGTTGTATCGACGGATGCATCACGTTGGAGGAACATCACCGGGAAAATCTGACACTTATCCCCGTGTGGAATAGAACCGCACCGCACGTTTCTATTCGTTTTCCATCATTCTTTACGATTGCGATCTTTTCGCCGAACGGGTGTGGGTGGGCATGGGTGGACCGACTCGTTTGACATTCCATTTCGTTCGAATCCTTTCCAACACAAACAGCTTGGCGTGGTTAGGAGGTGCGAATGGGGGTTAGAATTTGAAACGCCATTCCGCCAGTCCGGATGCTCCAAGATGGATGGCTGGGTGCTCGCACGTATGATGCCCGGGCCCGGGCTCACGTTCTGTGCTGCGGTGGGACGTCCGACGCAAAGGTAATCTTCACACCTGGCACCCCTCGGTCTGTTTGCGGTGGTGAAACGGAGCACGAAAGTCAAATGCTTGTAATTCCGATTAGCTTTTGCCTTTGCCCTTTGCTTCTTTCGAATCGGGTGGTACGAAGGATGGTATGAACAGTTCCATTCGGCTTGGGGAACGAGAGAAGCCATCGG
This sequence comes from Anopheles farauti, assembly GCA_000473445.2. Taxonomy (NCBI): domain Eukaryota; kingdom Metazoa; phylum Arthropoda; class Insecta; order Diptera; family Culicidae; genus Anopheles; species Anopheles farauti. The sequence goes on from KI915045.1 coordinate 8,504,065, forward strand.
TTTGTGATGACCGTACTGTCAATCATTGGTTTTTGCTGGTTGTAAGTTGAGATTTACATACGGAAAACGAAAGAGATTAGGTATCGTGCGGTTGTTGTGGGAAAGCTTGGGATTTGCTCATTGATTGTATCACAAAAAAACATAGAAAAATATTAAATAATGCAAAAGTTGTGAACACTTATTCGCACTCGCAACGCCTGAATGTATGCAATAGTTGCTATGAACATTGCTTAGCAGTACATGTAGTATTGTACAAGAAAAAAAATCAAAGCACGCCAAAGATAACGCGATGTACATCACATTAATGCTAATTTGTTATGTGTTAAAACTTTATTTGGCTGTTTAAGAACCATTTCCCTGCGGAATATTTGCTACGAAGCGTTGCTGTGTGAAACATAGACAAACTTGTGGAAATTTTGTATGTGATAATCGAGCAGGTGTAGAGTTTTCTTGGACGAGAATACTATTTCGTGAAAGTTGGTGTAAACATTGGAAGAACACTTTTACTACAGACAGTTGAACGTTGATGGTGCACTCTTTCTGTTTATTCACCTGAAAAAAAGAACCAAATGCGCGAGAGACATCCCTGAAGTCATGCACTTTTGTACACCGTATCGTTCATGATCATTTTTTACGAACGCTCTAACGCGGAGGAGTTTTTGTAAACATGGAAATTAAACATTGAAGGTAGAAAAAACTCACACACATACACATCGTCACCACCACCGCAAGACACCAACACAGGTTTCTCGGTCGATTCTAGGTCGGTGCTCACTTATGACACGTCCGTAAACAGCACGATGCAGCGCGGGCGATGATAGTAGTGGATGCGGCAAAGATGATTAAATTACGAAACTTATGAAATTGCACCGTCTGGCTGACGTTGGCGTAAAGGAACCCATTTTCCTTATTTCTTGTCGGGAAGTATCTCCGGTTGCTTCCGGACGCTGTGCCACCAGTTAAAGTATTAATTTGTAATTTAATGCGAAAAATATCGTCACACTTACGGGCGCGGCGAGATAAACAAGCGGCGTCTGGTTTCCAGTTTTCCGTTTCCCGGCGGCCACGCCACCCGGCAGCCAGTTAAGTGCGAAAGTAATTGAATTTTCTTCGCACGAGGTTGTAACGATCTAGTTAGCGTTCCGTTTCGCGTTCCCTCGCAACGGAATGCATGCGACTGCTGGATGCAGTTTTCACGCCTACTGATACTACTGGCTCTGCGAAGCGATACCGAAACCCGGCCCCGGTTGGTGTAGGTGTTTATTTTTGGTTTCATTCGGATTTGTTTTTTGTTGTTGCCAAGTTTACTAAAACCAGTTGGCGCTGGTACGATATGGTGGAGTTTTCGGAAGGAAAGAATTTGGAAGGTTTCACGGCACGAATGGGAAAATAAACATTGCCGATGGTACGCCGTTTGCATAGAGGCCGTTGGTAGAAGGGTGAATAGTTGCTGCAAACTTTCACTATGTGGATTTTGTTCAACATGAAGATTGAGATTTAGTTCTCTTTAACAAGTGCGAAAATAAACGTGTAGTATCGATGAAAGAATGTTCAGAATTTAAGTAAAAAATAACAAGGAAGTGGCTTAAAAATGAAAAAAAAGTAAATTAAAACTTTCTTTCCTGTGGATTGCATATGTTCCGGCTGATTAGCGTTTTTTTTTACCGAAATGTATGCTCTCAATTATTATATTTTAAATGTTGCTCTAATATTTGAAATGCTTGTATTAAACATTTATCCTGCTGGGTTGTATTAAAGCGCATGCGGCTCGAAGGATCAATATTTCTAGGAAATCTTGTCGATTGTTTCGTGCTAACAATGGTTGAAATAGAACAAATGATAATTATGTAGAGCTTCATTTTACCACCACCACAACCGCTCGTACACGAACAAAACGCATCGATTACAAAAAAACGCGAACACTCATCAGGCAGGGACATTCGTAGGCTGTAAATCAACCAGCAACTATTTCACATTCGCTGAGGTCAGTTTGATTTACTGAAATGTGCGCGTTCCTTACGGCTCTCCAAAAGAAAGGCTGTTTGGTAGCAACACATGTGGCATGACAATTCGAAAGCGTTGTCTTTTCATACTCCGTCCAGCATTCCGTGTGTAACCGGTGAGGAAAGATGCTCGCTCATCCGCAATGTATTGTTCGTGCGCGGGAGGGGAGGAGGAGATGAGCCGAAAGATGCGTTCCCCAACTTGGACAAAAAATCCAACCCGAACTGCCAACGCTGTCGAGGCGGGAGTTGACGCTATACAATCAAGCGTCCAAATTGCGGGCACGTTTGAGCAAATGGTGCTGGAGCCCTCCAGCCCCCGGAACGACGTGTGCAACGGATCGTTCCGCTATCGTGCTCCGGGAGCGGTATTTGGACGGGTATTTAGACACCATTTAACGACCGTGGTGTAAAGCGCGCATCGTTTGGATGTGCGCGCGCTATCTACTTCGTCCGACATGGCCCACCATGGCCTTTCATTTAGTAGCTGACAATGATGGTTCCGATGCTCGGAATCGTTGGTTTCGGTTGGCGCATCCAGCTAGGGTTTTGCATTTTGCATGTGCAAATACTAGCAGCAGCGAGTTGGTTTAGGTTGAAACTGTGTTGCAAGTGTTGATTGTGTTTACTTATGTAAGACGAGCTATGTTGTGAAATGATTGAAAAAGTTCCACCACGAGTGGTTGGATTTACATTTTTATAAACTGTAATAGAAAATCTTAATTTAAATTTCAGCAATCTTTCGCAACGGTTTGCGATGCCGTGGTGAGACTAATTTACTTTCAAGATTTAACACACCCGATGTTGAATGTGCGATGTAGATTACTTTGAAGATATAACATGACAAGCTCGACCCGACCCAAACGCAACTGCTGTTCTTGTACTCATTACATTAGTCTCTTCGTGTGCCCATTAAGTTCCAAGCGACACCAGCGATGAGCTGCATCATTTTTAGCAAATTAAACGCGCTCTCGTACTTTCAGACAATGGATGGGTTTTTTTTTCGTAGCTAGGAAATTTGAATAGTATATCCTTGCTTGGAAGCGTACCGCAAAGGATGAAAAGGTGAACAAAACAAAAACAACGTCCTGACCGATGAGAGCGAACCCTTTCGACACAAAGACAACACAAAACCGGCCGATATTTGAATGCAGTGTTTCCCTTTCCCGCCCCTCGATGTACCCCCATGTTGATAAGAAAAGTTGTACTTATCTTGCCGAAGGCTGCAAAAAACCTGACCGCGGGTTCGGGTTAGACCGTTCCGGGGAAGGTCAGCCGCGCGTGGCACGATTTGCATGTTTTTGGACGGAAATTCCTTCCTCCTGGTTGTCCTTCCTGCTGGTTTTTTTTCTTCTGTTGCGCTGTTGTGTGTGTTTCGAAGATCACAGGCTGAGGTTTATCATATTTTAACGATGAATAATTTAGTACCAATCTTTGACACCTTTTTCGGGGGAAAGGTGTACTTTCTATGACTCGTTGTCCTTGACGGAAGGCGCCCAGGTTGGTGTCTTATTAGCATAGCTTTAAACACTTTCGCTAATGACAAGCAGTTTTTGTGCGTTTTTGGCCAAACACAAAATACTTTTTAAATCCATACTCCATTTTTCGTTTTCTTCCCAAGCTTTATTATGTCCGATAAATAAAAGCATTGAAATTATTATGTTATTTTTATTACAACTTTCGCTTTTCTTCACCCCATTTCCTTCATCGTATGATATCTTACCCATCCAGACTTCATTACACCTGAGGAATCTAATTTTGTATTCAATTTGTCTCCACCAGCTGAACAGTCATTTATCAGCGAGGCCATCGTTGCTTGATGTGAGGTGTTTTCTTTTCCTGCCCGAAGTTAATCGTGTGATTAATTTGTCTCCATTACTTCTGCCACTTGGGTTGAACTGAACCTTCCTGATGCAGGGCTTATTTGAAATAAAAATTTACATATTTTTTGGTAAATTACAATAAGTGGAGCTAGCTGCTGATTGATTGATTTGGATAATTTAGCTAAGAGATACTTTCGTTTCTCTATGATAAGGCTAAGTTTTTTCCTGAATTTCTAGAAGGAAAATCTTCAATCTCTAAAACGTTAACATTACACATTAATGTTATTATTTAAAGATTATATACGTCAGTATGTTAACTCAATACACAGCCATTGCCTTAAATCCTTCAGCACACAATCTGGGCTGTTTAAAATAAGAAAACTCCTTGCTCAATGATTTATCATAAATATTTTAAAAAAATCACGATTTTCTCTCCTTTTTCTTGTTCGATGAAATTGCAACGCTTGAAATTATGCCACATGCGCCACCTGTTACTATCTAATAACGAAAATCCGCAGACCGTGACCGGGTGATTGGGGTTTCGGTATCGGTGGCTAAAATACATTAGCATCTTCCGAGTGCCGCCAAAAGCATCAAAGCTCCGTGCGAATGAAACATTATTTCCCTTCAGGACACCTGAAACCGATTCGAAGGTATTATGGCAACGGTTTACTTTCTCGGTAGGTGCGAAAAATCAACCACCTGCAGTCGTTACACCGTTTCAATCGTAAAAATCAACGAGGGAATCGAGCGAGGGTGCTTTACCATATGAAAGCTTAACATTTTATGTAAACGACCTGTTCCCTTTCGCGTTTGCGGTTGACATCGTATCTATGGTGCTCGGGAAATCGCATGCCCGGTTGCCCAGAACTGCCAGGAGTTATTTACGAAATGACAATTCAAAATCATGAAAATCGCGCTCGGAGCCCGAGAGATGAAAACTTATTCTGCCCGGCTGTACGCGAAAGAGAGCGTGAGTGATGTTGAATATTTCAATGAAAGCAGGCATTTTCGGTGCAAAATTGAGATGGAAACGAATTCCAGATGTCTAGTTTTGTTTGCCGGTTTCAACGTGAGAGAGCCAAAAAAAAAAAAATTATATCCAAAACATGAGGAAAAGCGGCGCTCGAAAGGAAAGTAAAAGTGTTACCAGCAAGGCTCGAAATCTTGCACGGGCACAAAAAAGTGAATCGTTTTCGCCAACAAGAACGCAAAAAAAAACGACCAGACGAATGATGGCAATCGAGCTAAGTGGGGATCGGTTTTTGGAGGGTGCATTTAGAATTTCCCTTTTTTTTTGTTCGCTTACCGCACTGAGCGTCGCTTTTGATTTGCTCCTTGCCGCTTCAGGTGTACCTCTCCGTCTGTTGGGGCATGATAAGGCAATTTCGTAGCGGTGTGATGGAAATGTGCGCTTTCCCTCGGAGAATGAAATGCCACATGATATGTGGACCTGATTTGATGAAGTTAAAGGCATTGACGGGGCGGGTAGACGAGGGGGCGGGGTGGGGGTGGCTGTGGGGATAAGTGAAACGGATGGAGTGAATAAAATATTTAAGCTTTTTTTAGAAACGCACCGGCTAAAGGACAGTGTTGTATTGAGATGACGCAGCGAGACGAAAAAAAGCATTGTCATGCCATCAGTCGATGGGTTTTTTTTTTACAAGAAAATAGAAATGTTTAAAGCGATGTTTTATTATTTTGTATAGATTTATTTGCATTTGAAAGGGATCAGATTTGATAGCTAAAAGCGCCTAAATGTAGGCAGTGTATATCGATAAAAATGTATTGTGTATTCAAAGCAAAATATACATTAAAATAACAAGTAAAGTAACAAATTCAAATAATCTTTTACAGCTACATGGCTCACTTTGATTGCTGATAGGTGGCGCTGTTCTCATAAAGGTGCAATTTACAAATGACATTGCTTAGCTGAAATCTTTATTAACATGTTTATTTTTCAGTTTCAGGTGTGCTACAAAAAAGTTTTCGAAACACCAAAAACTAATTAATTTTTACATGATTTGGTACAAACAATTTGTAATTTTGAGATTACATGGAATGAAACCGGGTGTTCTATCTCCAAGCCAATCTAACGAATGTGTGCTCATAAATTCTACTTCTCACACATACAGCTAGATACTTCTACCAACATATTAAAAAAAACACCCCCAACGATACCTAGGATGGGAAAGTGGATTGGAATGGGAAAATCTCCGGCTCCAACAACCACAGACGCGAGCGTTTCCTGTTACGCTCAACTCTTTCTAGGCGTTTGTGTGTTTGGATAAGTTTTTCCTATCCCTTTCTCTAAGTATAAAGCAGCGCGTTATGTCCATTCCCAGGCCCGTTATCACCATTTTAGCATCTGTGCAAGGGTCATTCATTTTTATTTGTTCCGTTTTGTGGTCGCGGCTGGTGTGCGAGTCCATCCGTGCGTCCGTTCGCAACCCTTGTCCCTTGTTCTCGCCGCGATCGGTTTGCTTTTACGGCACGGTCACGCTGATGTAGCATTCGTATCATTCGTTTGCGTGTTTCCGACATTTGTCCATTTCCGGAAGCGAAAGAAGGTTTCGGGCACGGTTTTCACCGCTGCGAAGATTAAATGGAAAGCGCAGCGACATATCATTTCCTTTAAGGTTGGTCGTTTTCCATCCGGATATAACTTTCGGATGTCCGTTCGCCTCTATCGGAGGCAGTGAGGTGGATTTGTGAGCTTCGGTGTAACGATTGGGGATGAAATGGTTGAACATGTTTCACCTTTCGCGTGACGCTTATCAACAGTTTGAGAAGATTAAAGAGTGGAGTTTAGTCGACGCGCAGATCATTCGGGAGGGGAAATTATTCTCATTCCTGTCTGCTTCTCTCGGTACCTTAATGTTATGGGCGAAATCAGCATGAGTTGGGCGGCACTTAAGAGGCTCATCCATCCGCTACGAACAATAAATTTTATGATACGACTGTTCGGTTAATATAACCCAGCCAAATGAACGCAAATGTTTCAGAACGGAAGCATAAGTGCTATGGTATCTTTTTGAACGTGATTCTTGGACGCTTGGATGCTTCTATCGAACTGGCAAATATGGCAGTACAGTACATTTTGCTTAACCTTACTTTCCTATGTTCATTTAATTTAAAATGTGCTCTTTTGTGTGCTCTTTGAGAAGAATTACAAAACCATGTGTTATGCCGACCTTTTCAAAATCAATTGTTTTTCAATTGATTGACCTCACATATTTGAACTGCTGAAAAACAACAGCCATTTCGTTTGCAATAAATTGAAATAAATTTTCTATTCTCTATGCCACCGCCATAGTTTATAGTTTCAGTGGTTGAATTCGAAGCACGTTTTGAAGACGATTTTGCCGAGAACAAAATAACTGTTCGGATCATACTAAAAAGTCGCAAAGAAAAGAACCACCATCCTGAACATGTAAAACAGAAGGTGGAACAAAACGAATGCAAACTCTGCCCCGTGAAGCGCGAACGATGTTGTAAATGTAAAACAATTGAGAATAGACTCGAAGACGTGCTTCAGCTACCGCGAAACGTGACGTCGTGCAGAGCTCAAGAGATATAACTTGAGAATTAATTTCGATAAATAGCTTATTGCGTTGTTAAATCATTTCATGACCGGTGAATAAAGAACGTTTTATGTACAACAAATCGAATTCATGTTCATAAAGAATGATATAATTGTTGTCAGGAAATTATCATGACATTTTTTAAACTTCACATAAGTTTAAACTTCAAAACTCATCCCAGGAGTCAGTAGAGGGAATACTTTAATGTATTGTGCATGATGCACCAGTCACGTCTTGAGTATGCATCTGCAGCGTACCTATTCGAAAGCTGATTAGAAGTTGCTGTAATGAGTTTGAGTAAACCGGTGATGCTGGCGAAATCTTTCAGAGTCTAAAAACTCATTAAAACTGTATCATGCGACGTCGAGCTTTGGAGTCAAGACTGCGTGCGAGTGTTCGCTTTCAAAGTTTGTTTTAAATTAGGCATCCTACCGGAAAAAGATCGCAAAATCGTTTTCTAAGCTAGCTAGCTTTTGCCTTCACATTCTCTTGTGAGATCACAATACGATCACGAATTTGTACGCACATGTAGAAGCCATTTTTGAATTGAAACTAACCATATCGTTATTTATGAAAAAAAATCCACCAAACCTAATATCCTTCCACCATGGTGCTTCCAGAAGCTTAAAAAAATATCAACACCATACGGCGCGAAAGCAAAATTTGAAATTTCTTATTCCATGTGCACCTGTTGTTTCATAAGGAACACGTGCGAAGCCTTCCCATGGGGTGTCCTAACAGAAACGTCACATGAGTGGAAACTTCTTCACGAGTTGCGAACAGGGAAGTTAGAAGATACACCAACACATAATATCGTTTTCTACCCGTATCCGTGCTGTATATTTGCATTGCAAGCTTTCGATGGTGCGATTGGTTCAATGACCATAAGCGTGGTACGGAAAAGTCCTCCCGTACTCTCAGGCAAAAAGTTTAGATTCATACCAGTTTTGCAGTGGAAAGGTTATGGACCAACCGATGGGACAATTTTCACTTGCTCCTTGGTTCACTCCCGCACTCCCAGATTTTCTCGATGGCTTTCGTTAGGTTGCGGTTGCGTAAACGAACTTCTTCTACGCCAATCGTCTTGTTGTTGGTTTATAGTTGCGAGGAAGTCTTTAGGATTTGTAAATCCCGCTGGCAGTAGGGCGCGCGCCGGCAAGGTCTTGAGAACAAGGAAATGAGTAACAAGCTCCACAACTCCGATCCTCCAACCGCCCAGCACAGGAAGCGACGAAGCGAAGGATAGTACCCTGAAATTCGAACATATTAACCTTCTTGCTCGATGTGGAGTGGCAACTGGGCGTTTTGCTTAGTAACGACGAAGACGAAGGAGAGGCGTCTGGCGTTTGTTCGATCCGAAGTTGGCTCAAAAGGACACATGCAGGCAGGCACATCCTTCCGTTGGGAGATGCCGGCGATGGTTGGGCGTTGGGGCGGAACTGGTCGTAGTTTGTTATTATGGGTTTCCCCAAATTACTTTCCCTTTGCTCGTCCCGCGCCCTTCCGAAGCTCGAACCATTTTACCGGGAGCAGCAACAGTTTTCCTTCTATCGTTGGTTATCGTTTTGGCCCGCTGGTTGGGTGAGCTGTGTCGTTCATCTTGGTGTTGGAGTTGGAGTTTTTGTAGTGACAACTCAACGTGTGGTAAACGCTGCTGTACTGTCTCTTCCATCTGGCTTTGGCTGTTTCGAGTTTGTTTGTGGATTTCCTATCATATCCGATGTGTTGTGTTGGTCCGGTCTGTCATCGGACGTGTCGGGTTTAGCTGTTGAGGTTATGTCGAACTGCTGCTGTACGGGTTGGTTTTTCTCAGCCTTGCTTTTCAATGTTATTGCAGTAAATCGCTTCCTGTGCTGATGGTGGGGAGGGACGGGCTGCCCGGGGGTGGTGTTTGTGGCTGTAAAGTTAAAATCTGTTTGAGGTTTAGCGCAACATATGGCTTTTCTCACACCCACTTCTGGAAGCTTGTGTGGTTATGATAGATTATGCAGACACAAATGATTGTTACAACATGCTTGATTTTTATTTGATGTTCTGCCGCAGTTACTAATGAATTCGTCAGAAAAAACTTATTTAAATTATTATTACTGTTCGCAATTAATATATAGGCAATTTTTTCCAGAAAATTGAAAATAATTTAAATTTGATAATGAAATTATCACCACCAACACTGAGGTTGTACAGAGGGGCGAAATAAAAATAAAAAATAAAAAAACCTGCAAAGTCGGTGTTGCCTGGTAATCATTAATTATTAACATGAAATTAATAGTTTATTAAAAACCATCACGCTCAAATGAATCATGAAAAGTTTCAAATAATGATAAATGGAGCATTATAATCGATTTCGATGGGTAGTAGGCTCGATTTTATCGGTTACTAGTTGATTTTAGACTTCTGTAGGAATTAAAACATCACACAAATGAACCAGTGTAAGCTACGAAAACGTTTTTAACCTCTAGCATAATTCTTTTATTCGTCATTACATCTATTGCCGCGTGCAAGTGAACGGTGGGATGGTTTATTAATCAATTTTTTAGTCCACATCATCTCCAGAATGTTCAGATGTTTCTATTTTTAAAGAGACCATAATTTTGCTACACTTTTAAAACCGTCTCGCACAACAGTATTCTAGCCGTAGTACGAACTTTGCAAAATCGCTTCAGGGAAGCTTTGTGTGTGTCTGCTGACCTTTAGTAATCTAAATTTCATTTCCAGTGGGCGGGCAGTGAAGAACTCGGAAAGATAAAAGACTCGCTTTCGGTTAGCCGAAGCGTTCCGTTTCGTGCTATGGCTGCAATGGAGTCGCTTTGAAATGACTTCCAAAAAGGCTTGGCACCGAATTCGGTGCGATGCTGGATGTAGGCTCGGTGCGTAGGCTAATTAAATTATTCATCGCGAAATCAAAGGATGTTTGCGTCAGTCACAATCGTGAATGACATTTTCGGTATCGGGCTCGAGTTCGAACCAACTGACTGTGCAAACAATTCGGGAGGCTTTTGATCTTTAGGCTTACTCTACGGTTGTACTATGTGGTCGAATGTTGATTGGCGCTTGGTCATACGCAATGGGTAGTTACAACTTTAGGCAGACAGGTCAGACAGACAATGGGCTGAAAAGGGAAGTGTTGCTAAATGAGTAACAATTAATTTGCAATTAACTTACAGATGCTTAACACTTGCACGGTATAATAAATAAATAAATAGTATACAAATATTTAATAAATAAACTATTCTCGAAGCCTTTTGATACGATAATTGTGAGCAACCAACGCCGCATTTCAATTTCCGGTGTACACACCGGTCCGGCGGCTCGGTTAAAAGCCTCACGTACGCTGATGTGCGTTCATTAGCATAGCAAATGATGGAAAAACAAACAGTTGATCAGCAAATCGGTCGCTTTAGAAAAGGGTGAGGGTTCGTGTTTGCTTACGCAGCCAATCAATCGCAGCCAAGCCACAGCAATGGCCACCGTATGTGCAACGAAGAGCTGACCCTGGTGGTTAAATGGTTGGTGAGCTGGTGCGACTGCAATCGAACATTATCGGTACAACCTGGCGGCTAGGCGGCTTTAAGCATGGCAGGGCTAAAGCGTTTAATTTCAGGCTCCACTACGTTTCCATTGATTCGATTTTATCTAATCAAACCGATGAAAAGCGATTCCATTCACGATTTCAAAACTCGAATAGCTTCCGTTTTTTGCAAGATTAACTGCAATTCGTTTTGTATTGAAAGGGTAAACTGTCGGTAAAAACTCTTACAATCTTCTCATTCTTTTAAAAATTGTACTTGTGAAACATTTCCAAAGAACGGGCATGCAATATTTCCGAGAATTGTTTATAATAATATAAATTGCTTACGTTTAGGGGTAAAAATGATTTATGTAACAATAACAGATAACAATAAATACATTAAAATAAAAAGTTTCTATTATGTCATCCTTCAAATAGACCTTGGCTTTATGATTGTTTCCATACGGCAGGAGCTCTTGAAGCATCGTTGATAAATATTTCCCCACCAGTAAAACCATCCATGGGCAAAACAAAAATACTCAAAAACCATTCCCTCTCGGTATGAGCTTCCGGAAGAAGAGTTCACATCTGAGGAAGCACAATACAGCAATTGCGCACGACTATGGACCAAGGAAAACATCGCTTTTGGAAGGCAAACATCCATTTTGTTTTGTTGACTTTTGCATACCGGAATGCCGAGCGACATACGGCGAGCGAAAGACGGAAACGATCGGCATATTGAATGTTTACATTTTCGGAAAAGCATGCCAATCGATTGAGGAAGGGATGGACACGGCAAGGGAAATTTTCTTCGCTGTATTTGATAAACCTTTCTTCTGAGGATGATGAGTACAATCTTTCAAATGGGATGTTTTCTATCATAAAAAACTGCTACTACTGATTGACTGCTGAGATTGTTTTGATTTATTTCAAATATTGGAGAAATTGAAGATAAGCTTACTGCTTACTGTAAATCAAAATTTACAGCAACCAGCTACTGCTTACGTTTATTTATCTTTTATACAAAAGATAATGAAAGTTGATGTTGAAACAAGAGCAGCTTTAAAGCGTTGGTTTGGTCGACGTAAATAATTAGCATATTTGGAAATCACTGTCCCGGTATCACGGGTCGCATTAAAAATAGATTTAATTGGCCGTTGATAAGCATAGCGAATGTCACTTCCTGCCCTTCGTGAATCAATTTCGAACGATCTGCCGCAATAATTCCATTAGCGATACCCAAGTGAGAAGGCAGCATTTGACAACCGGATTGATAATTTATGTAAGAGCAACGGCCAAAGCAGCTGGCAAGAAACGGGAAACGGTCAATGCAAAATCTAGCCCCATAAGTAAAAGACGCCCAATTTCCGTTTCATTTGATGTGATTGAATGTGGGTCCGAGTCGTTGTGGCGCGCGAGGATTATGTTTTTCATGGCGCCCTTGAGTTTGTATGGCTTCGGGTTTTTACCACCTCAAATAGAGTAATAGGACTGTGTGTTTGCCAAGTCGTTCAAAGTACGCTCTGGCTCAGATGGTGTTTTGTGCGAAGTTGTTGACAACCGGGCTGAATGGTTTTAAGGCCACGCTTGGCAATGATTTATTTGGTTTTATTTATTCGCCAAATGTTTTCTACTCATTTTTTATGACAAAATTTTTATCTTTTAATACTGTAGGCAGCTAATCATATTTTTTGGCTGTAAAGAAAAATGTTAATAGAATTTGTGTTCATCATATCACAAGTTTTGGCGTAAATATAAATAGTCAGCCCAAATGTATGCAATGTGCTGAATATATTCTAAAGTATTACGACCGGGAAATGGATTCAAGTGGAGCGTTGGTGCAGAACGCGTTGCATACTTTTGGGCTCAAGGCATCATGATTTGCTGGGATGGTCTATTGATTTATAAAGAAAATTAGGTTGTGCCTTAAAAAAATAGATTTAAATCAATATTCCATCGATACCACCAAACATATACCTTGCCTAGAATCAGCCAAAGATGCTGTCACCGTCCCAGAATCTTTCTTCGTGTTAAAGTAAAATAATTACGCATCGTACTTTCGTATCAAAGCTAACATAAATTTTCCGTTCCACGGTCAGGAAAATATGCAAATAAGGATTGCAAAACAATTTAACTTTTTCCGATACGGTTTTCCAAACTTGGTGGCCCCTTCGGGGTCGGTGTACCGAACGGTTCCAGCGGGTATCGACTGTCTTCAAAGAGTTTAAAAAACGGATGTTTGCCGTTCCGGAGCAGTGATGTATTCGGTGCACGTTTCCTGTTTCCGTCTTTCCATTGGCGGCGTGCTATGGTCGGTGGAAGAACGTCAAGAAAATACTATAGACAAATTTTCCGATTGCTATCTAGAAACATTTGTCAGCCTGTTACGCGGGAAAGCGTTACGTGGCCGGGATTTATTTGAGTGGGCGAATGAATCGATCGATGCTTCATTAGTTACTAGATACTGCTATAAATTTAACCATAAATAGAAGAGAATTGAAAAAGATGTGTGGAAGGTAGACAAAAAAAATGATAAGGTTTAATTATTGGACAATAGAAGAATAATCTCCAAAAGGGTGTAGTTGTGTGCATAACCGGTGAAAACAAAACTTTCAGTTCCGAAAACATGCTTTGATTACCAGTGATCGAACAAAATTTCCTCGAACGAAATTTCCATAAAATATAGACTAAAGCGAATGTGAACAATAATGTAAAAATGTTTCCTATACATTGTTTTCATGCTGTTTGACAACATTATTCCAAGGGACTGAGCCATGTTTTAATTACAGAACAAAAGAACCATTAATTTTGAGCGATTAAATTGTGCCAATCTCGGCTGTGCTGCACGCTTTTTGCTTTTATCCACCCGAACAAAACGCTCTCTCGCGGGTGCAGGTGTAGTTTAATGTTATTTATTTTTATTTATTTCCCCACGCGGTTCACCCCGAACTGGTGGTACCGATACGCAATGCAAGCATACATAGTTAATGATGACTATTTTGCGCTTGTTTGCCACAAGTATGCTCCATTAGTTGAAAGGTTTATCAATGGTTAGAGCAAAAAAAAAAAATGAATGTGAAAACTCAAAATGGCATTTCAAAAGCATATTTTTTGCTATCCTTTTAAACCACATACACACGCAAACACAGAGTAACGCTATGTTTTGCAGAAAAACACACACGCGTGTGAAAGGCGCTAGCCCATTAAAAGTGACACCTGAAATAGTAGCAACAGTGTGGGTAAAACGTGGCATTCCAGCGAGCACAGTGAGGTGGATTTTTTTTGTTTTGCTGCTTGCCGTGGTGGTAACGTGTGGTTTGTTCGTGCTTTGTGGCTGGAGGAGTGTGATGAATGATGGAATGCACCGTTCAGGGTGACAACATGTTTGCGCTGGGAATTTATTTTCCATCCATTGGAAAGTCAACATTTCCCACCGACCGTGCGTCCCGCCCTCGGGGGGATGCATCGGCAGTGTGATGCTGGGAAATGGGATATTAGATGTCGGTGAAGGCGAGGCTCATACTCAGACTGGAACGATTGAAAATCATGTTTTATTTTCTATGTCGGGTTTCGGTGCCTGTGGCACGATTTTTCTGCACGCTGCTTTACACATTGTATTAATGAAAAATAAATAAATAACGAAAGAGCAATGGATTTAATTAAAAATAAAGCAAAAAAAAACTATTCCAACGGGGAGTTGTTACGATTACAATGTGTTAGAAATAATATAAAAGATGAGATTTTGAACAATAATTGAAGCTGCCTAGTGATGATTAATTTGTTGATACGATTTCTACTAAAACAACAGGTTGGATTGCTTTTAATCTTACCTGTGGGGGACTCCTAGAGCGGGTGCAAAGAAAACAGTTTTCTCGATGCCACATAGCAGGCTGGGAAATGTTCTTCCCTAGGCAAAGTAGATCTGGATGGGATTTGAACTCGAACCGCCCGTTCCCAGCTGTTTTCCAGTAGTTTTAAATAGCATAAAACGGCATGTTAAAGGCACATTGTCGACAAGCGCACTGTCAAAGCTGGCTGGCCGACCGAAGAACGAAGCAAATCCAGAACGAAACCGAGCAAACCGCACACCGGTCCGTATCGGGTTGGGTACCATTCGCATTCGGAGTGGAGTGGAATGAAGGCGAATGGTGGCTGCTGAAAATGAGCATGCTGAAAAAAGCTGAATTTAATTAAACGATAAATTATTTTTATGGTTTTTCTTCCACCACCGTCGGACACCTCTTCCTCCCCATTCCCACCCCGGACTGCTCGCCGTGTGCAAATTAGCCGCGCTACCTACACTGAGGAGTTGTTTATTGCAGCACATTTGAGTGTGTACGAATGTGTGAACGGGGGTTTTTTTATGGGTCTCTCTGTTGTGTTGTGCGAAACGCGAAGAGCTTTCGGAACTCGGTGGCTTTTCGCACTGTGAAAGTTTAAAAATTTACATTGAAATGGCCACCGGTCGGTGCTGGTTGGCGGTGGCCGGGAGACTAGGGCCGATGACGAATGTTTGCAGTTGAATGTTGTGTGTTTTTTTATGCTTCGGTGTGGTTTTCTTGGGGATGGAACGGGGCGACGGCGAGTATTTCGTGCTGAAATAGTTCTAACTGGTGGTAATGACTGGAACTGGTTGACGGAGAGAGGTTTTTTAAACTTTGTTTGGACAGATCTGTGAGACATGTAGGTATTTTTTGTGTGTCTTAAGTTTCGCTTGTCTACTTCAGCTGTGTCAGCTGCAAGTGAAAGTAAACAAAATATGTAATGTAAAGATAAAAATGCAAATATTTTCTTTTTTCGAATTGTACACTCCTATTGCTTCTGTGCAAAAACCTTAAAGCTCCCAATATTTTCTAAGAGTAGATCGATTTAATTTCTTCCATAATTTACAAATGTTTCCACGCTTCCACGGCATATCCAAAACAGACGGTTCATTTGCCTGCAGCATTCACTGTAGCAGCGCGGTCGCACGATCTTGGCGAGCGAATGCTTGCTTTCGCCCTTTCTGCTCGGTCTCTTCCTCTCTTTTCGCTTATCTTTGTGTTTTGACATTACCAGCAAATATTAATTAATTCTAGCTAGGTGCCAAGATGGTGGCCACGAAGTGGGTACAGTTGGCTATCGTTATTTCGTTGTAAGTGGTGGTGGTGGAGGAGGTTGGGAGGAAGCGGAGACAGGGTTCGTTTACTCTAGAGGCGGTGCGGTCTGCGGATGAGCGGTGATTTGTTGTTTTCACACGCCACCATCGTTGGGTTGCTAGCGTTTTGCGGATGAAGCATGGAATCTGTTGCATTGTTGCTTGAGATAGGATCCGGAAGGATGTAACACCGACGAAAATGAGTGACCAACAGCATCTCGTCTACCTCACTTCGTTTAGGGTTGCCAGGTGGACAAACAAATAGTATTTTAAAAATGATGAACTGTTTCAGCTTTAACATTACATTCAAACCACACGGAAAAGTTTTATTTATCATTCGCTAAACTCTGATTTCAAGTATAATTTTTTGCAAATAATTAATTAATTTATAACAGACAAACAAAATATTTTCCAGAGATAAAACAACTGAATATTAACTATTTATTTTATTACGACACTTGATCATAGAAGGCGCTTTTCATGATTAATCCAAGCTCTCTTGTGATTGGTTTGAGATTGAGCTTGGGACAGATTCTCCTTAAGACACATAAATGTTCCGTAGTTTTTCTGTAAATTGAAGACTATCCCGGTTTTCGCCTCCTTTTTTGGACCATTTCCCAACTGTAATTGGACATTACTCCCGGTGTTAATCTATCTAATTTTCCTGTTTCCCATTTTCTTATCCTTTTTCTTGTTAACGCCTATTCCTACCTCGTTTCGGCTGCCCGTGAAGGCGCTACAAAGTGTGCATAAAAAGCGCCGAAAATGTCTTGCCCGTGGTCAAACAAAGCGTTGCATTTCCGCTTGAAATTAGTTTATCATAAGTCCGCTAACGTCCGAACCGGAAGCCGAGTAAGCGGATAAGCGGTAAAACGAATGCAAATGACCGCTTAACAAGTCGTTTCTTGAAGGTGTGCCTTTTGGGGGGAACCAAATTGTGCTCGAGCATGGTGCGAGAGTAGCGTTCTCGTTAAAGATTTCCTACGCTTTGGTCTCTCGGTTACATTCGCATCAGCGTTGAATAAGCCGCTGAAAATTAGATAATAAAAAACGATATCATTAAAGAAAAATTGCGCGACGTGAGCGCGGAAGGCGAGGTGAACGTTTTAAAGACCGTTTAACTTACGGAAAAGGATTGTAGACCACTGGGACATGGAGGACCATTCGCGAGTATACTCCCGCCACCACGAGTGGGTGCAAGGTACGGTTTAATTTCGCTTTGAAACGATTATCCCGATAGCTGCCACCGGTTTGGCCGTTTGGCGGATCGCTTTTGGTTCAGAGGTGCAGAGTAAGCGAAAAATGGATAAAGCTGACATTAAGTGAGGCCAACAATAAAGTCTCTTTTATTCTCGATGGGCTTTCAGCGCTGGCAAGGAAACGGTGACTTTAAAGGTGCTAAAAAAACTGTTGATTCGCAGCCGGCTTGAGGTGTTTTTTCAGGCTAGCACGGGCAAATTGTTTTAAAGTTTAAATAATAAAATTTGTAATAACAGAAAATAAATCAATATAACTAATTGGAAGCTTGATAGCTGACATTTTGGTAAAATATTCGTAAAGTAGATGGATGTGAGTTTCGTCGAGAATGTGTTAATTATAATTAGCTTTCAGATTAATGAACAAACCAAAAACGGCAAAACACGTACACGTTATTCAAGAAAAATATTACTTACAAAAGAAACATTGCTTTAGTCAACATTATTACTGTCCGGAATCTAATAAATAAGCAACACTGTTTCCTATAATACACCACAAATCTATTTCGTGGACCACACCATAGCGCCGAATCTATGATAACCACTATTTTCCACTTAGAGACGACCGGGCGGGCGGGCCACAAACCACCGACAATAAAGGGTAACTTTATTGTTGGCACGTGAGTAAAGGTGCAATTCTGCGGTAGTGATCGTAATTTTGACGAAGTAATAACTTACGCCTGTACCTGGTACGGAGTTTGGGCAAGAATAGAAGTGGATGTTGGCAAAAAATTTGCTCAGAATAATTTCATTGCTGATTTCCTTCGTTTTTCCTGGCTTGGTACTGTCGTTAAAATGATGACGAACCTTTTGGAAGATGTGAAGATGTTATTGTAAGACTATATCAGACCATGAATGATACAAAGCAGGTGTCTTAAGCAAGATACTTTATCGAGCGAATCCATTACACAAAAAGTAGCATTTGAACCTTTAGAAAAAATCGATTCATGTTCCTTTTCACGGCGAAGGAATTCGTGGCCTCCAATGTACAATAATTCATGCTAGCAAATCGTTACAAGTGCCAGCAAATGCTTGTGCTTCGCCATACCCGTAACGAACTTGGTCTCGAGTGATCAATGGAATAGCGTCTTTACCTTCTCCTATCGGTTCAACCTAAAGGGAAACCAAATGGGTTGAAATTTAAAATTCATATTTCAAATTCCTTTTATACCATATCATTGCATACTAAAAAAATCCTTCTCCAATAATTTCGAACCGTTGCTTGTGTGGTAGCTCCTCGAGGTTTTCCAATGTGTTCTTTCGATATCGCTAGGTCCCTTCGGTTCGGCCACAATGACGATGATGGCGACGATTTGGGACGCTTCTGTGGGTAGCGAATGGTCAAGCAAGAAAAATTCCACTTCGCATCGATTGCCAACGGAAGATCGTTCACAGGAACCAGCCAGGTGTTCGAAAGAACGTACATGACAACGGGACCGGGGTAAAGCACGCAGATTATGTAAACGATAAATTTAAAGTCGTACTTTTTTGCAATTCTACCTTGCTCGAGGATTCAGCAAAGGTTGCGGAAAAATGCTTACGAAGGGGTAAAAGAAGAGTTTACAATTTGTTAAAGAAAAATATCAATAACCGAAGGCGCATATATGCTTGTGCTTTCATCGGTAGTCCTTATATATAAATGTTGTAGTGTTATTGTATAGTTTATTACATGGATCAAATCTGGTCAAGAAAGTAATGGAAAATGCAGCTACTTCATAATAAAAATAATGGAAGCATCGCTAAAGCTAAATAAGATTAGTTTTTAGTTTCATGTTTCATAATATAGTATTCCACCGGTTACTAGGACAACAGTATCAATCGAAGTATCAGGCGATAATCATGGTACAACAAGTTGTTTGAACAACTTCATCATCCTGTGTCAGTATCATCCCCCATTTCTGTTGTAAAAAAATAAATGATAATTTTTCTCTTCCCACGCTTCGTCACCGGTTCGTTTGCGTAGCATGTTTCCCATTATAGATGATCAGAGGGAGGTAAAAAATGATCGTAAGCAGATTGCACGACGATGCGCAAAGAATAATCATCCTTCGGTGAAGGATGAAAGCAGGTTCTGAGCGTGGGCTTCTGGAGTGGGACGTTGCCAAATGAGTGCTCCCCTCCTGGGGAGTTGGTTAAAGGAAATGCTTCGTAATTTTGTACTAACGTTTGAGGAAAGATACTATTCTTGAGTTTTCAGAACGCCTCGCTACGCTTTCCGCTTGCTTATGCGCTTGCGGTTTAGCAAACATAAAATTCCAACCAAATAACGAACATTAAAAGAACCGCCATGAAGGAAGTGTTCTTTTTGCAGCTGCTTTGAGTTAGAAATCGATGGGAACGTCCTAGCGCAGCAAGGAACGCGCACACGTGAGCGGGCAAGCCGCACGTTAGCAACATACGCGTCAATTAAATCATTAGCTAATTAGCAGCGGGCTACGTGCCCATGGGACGGGGTGGGCTGCTCCAAAAATTGTTGCTTCATTAAAAGCAAACCTTTAAATTAAATGAAAACAGTTCGCCGACGAGTATTCCCGGAAGTCGACTACGGTGCCGGCCGATGGAACGTGTCTGCAAGAAACTGTAGCATGGCGTGGAAATGCACCGTTGGATGGCGGGCGGAGAGGAGGGACAGTGTGTTTGGGTTAACAATTGTTTGGAGTTTAGAGTTTTTTTTGTGTTATAAAAATTTACTACCATTTTCCAACCGAAATTCTTTTTTTTTGTTTTCAGATACAACGAAAGTACTGATGAAAAGAGTATTTAGAGAAAAAATTGTCCAATGATTGAACGTTAGTCCCACAGTGCTCGAACGATACTCCCACAGAATCAGCGATCATTTTGGGCAAACAATTTTCCATAATTGGGCTAGCCACATACACTGCACAGGGTTTTGGGCGAAAATCGTTATCAAACTGTTAAACACGTACCTTGCATGAGAAAACAGTAAAACAGTTTGGCTAAACCAAAAAAAAAAAGAACACCCAGAAACTTGGAGTCTTTGGTCGGAAAATTAAACTCGTACACCCGGAGCATGCACCCGGAGTGGTTTTAATTTCCGTACGACGATAATTGCAAGACGTGCGCCCGGGTGAGCCGGTGAGCCGTATCTTCATCGAAAATATTTTCGCAAAATGTGAGCGCGCCCGCGCGCGCGCTCGTTTTTCGTCTTCTGTTCCGCACGAGTGGTTGGAAATAAATATTAGCTCAAAGCAGGCGCCGCTTTCGTTTTCTGTCGTGCCGTTGTCGTGTGTGTCGCGAGAAGGTGACACGAGGAAGGATAAATGAGGTAACTTTAAAGCGTATGGTAAGTAAAATTTAAAATTTCAATTAATAGACAGTGTGAAACAATTTGAAGCGAGCAATTTTCGTTCTCCCCTCTCACCCACTCTGTTTTCTCTGCATCACACTATCAGCTGTTCGATACCGTAGAGCAGGCTACAATTTCTCACCTTATCCTCACAAGCATCTTGCTTCTTGCCTTCTTTCCCCCTCATTACATAACGGAGAAATGCTCAGGATGTATTTTTTTGGGGCGAAAACTTTGCATTTTTATACGGTCGAACATTTTCCATCGCTTACGGCTGGTGTTAGCTCAAATACAGAGGCGCCTGAGAGCTGGTGTACAGATTTCGAACACGTAGTTTGTTTCTCATTGTGCCTCGTTATTTTTTTCTCGTTGCACATTTCCATTTCGCTCCACAAAAGACGTTTATTGGGAAACTCTTTAAACGAAACATGAATGCATGGAAAAGTTTTACAGCGTTCTTTCACTGCTCAATTTTGAAGCCCAGTCGGCTTTGGTCAGGTTTGCGCCGACACAAGTTTGGGAAAATCTCGATAATTTTATTAGATTGAATTTTGTTTCATCCGTAGTTTGATGTGTTGGTGTGGGCAAAATTAAAAGTTAAGTGCTTTATAGCGCTTCAGTTGGGTGCCGATGGGAAGGAAAAGAGAGAGTAAAATTTGGTTGTAAATCGGAAATAAACAGAAGAGTAGCTAAACTTTAAGAAAGAGGAAAGAAATTTCCTTTTTAAAAATACCTACGAAGGCCTGTGCCCGAATCGTTCGGTTCATTAAAGTCAACAATTTCCAGTCCAACTTCTTTTCCTTACACTTTCTGTAACATCCGCACTATTGTCCGCGCGGGAAAGTTTGCTCCCGGAGATAAAAGTTTCACCTTTAATCACGTAAAGTGGTGCGCGGGAAAAGCTGACTTCCGCCACTCGACGCCTTTCTGTTCGACCTAACAAGCCATTAAGTATCGCGTCGGTAGTATCGGCCGCGAACGTGGCAAAAGTTTCGGGCCTATTTGTCTGATTTATCCTAGTTCGTAAATAGTTTTCTGCAAATATTTAATTAAAACTTAAATCCAGCGTTTGGCGTTTGCTGCAAACAGCACGGACGGGATAATGGGACGACACCGCAACCGCGTTGAGAAGGTAAAGTTTGGTTGCTGGAAGATACCTTTCCGTCGCGTTAAGATAATAACGGACGACGGATGCATGGGTAATGGATATCTGTTTAAGATGCCGAAAGGTAAGAACGTTTGGGAACACGACTTGTCTTCTTTTTCAGACGGAAATGTTTTACATTGAGAAATGAGTCTCAGAAAGGATCAGAAAGAAATATTTTAGAGCTAGTGTTGAGGTGGCAGAAAGTCTCAAAAAAAGCAATTCTTTTTGAGAAACTACTTCCAAACACAATAAATAATACCTATATTTTAATTTTCCCTTCTTTCTTTAAATAACAGAAGTTGTCGCAGAAGTACCATTTGCATTGCCAGTAGGATCGTCTTCGGTAGCCGCTGCATTCAATGCACGTATCAGTCGGAAAAGTGACAAAAGCACACGGCAAAGAAAGTGACTGCCGCACGTAATAGAGTCATGATCGGAGCAGTGCATTTTAAACACGGGCTACACCCGGGCAAAGAGTACTGTAGTAAATGCAAAACAATTGAAAATAAATACGCGAACGTGCTTCTGGCCGGTTGCAACGAACGTGATGTCGGCATGCAGCTACGGTGGTCACTTCCTGTGCCATTCCCGACTAGCTTTAGGAAGATTCACTGGTTCGTGTTGTGGCTGGAAAGGAATGATACATGGTGGTGCAAAACTGAGACAATTATAAGCACTTGTTCTGATACAAGGGTATGGAGACAATTTTCAACGTAAGCTCTTTATAATTAGTGTGAAAAGAGTTGAACTTTTCCTAGAATTGTGTAATTTTTTTATTTTTTCATAAGCTACAAAAAATAGTTGATTTGTTTCATCAAACCCGGATTATTTCGAGTCCAGTGTGGGATATTTACAATACTCTTGTGAAATGGAGGCGCCCAGTGCTTTTCATAGGTTTATTGGGGATTTCGAATATTTAAATTTACTATTATTTTAACCATAGTTTAACTAGGGTTGAACGGTTTGCATTTTGTTATAGAGATATGTTTAATGCTATCGTCAATTTTATTCGGTAATCAATTATATATAATAAATATTTTGATAAATATTGCATGTTGCATGTTTGGTAAACATTGCTTTTATTTATTTTTATTTTTTATTATTATTTTATATAAATTGTTTTTAATTATCACGTCCAGATTTCACATTTTATTGTGCAAAACATCTGATTTTGATGAGCATCACCGATAGTGGCAACGATTACGAGAACGAGCATCGGCATCATCCATTTCCTGGGTAAACATTGGCCTCGCACGCTGGCTGCAAATCCTCACCAGCGAACGGTGCGAAGCGTAAATGGCGCTTCGATTTGTGTCCATTTGCATAATGAACGGCGCCATTTATTTGGCCGTTCCATCGCCATCGTCGTTCATCAAGTTGTGTTTGCTCTTGCAGCCAATTGCAGTTGCCCATCACGAATCCCGAGGAGGTAATGCACAAAGTCAAATCGCACCAGGGTTTTGGTAATGGTTCCTTGTTTCGACTCTCACAAGTGTGTGCGGAATCTCTCAAACTTTTGAAAGTCGCTCCATTCAAAAGTGCTAAAATAGGTGACGAAACCGAAAAACCCCGAAGTGAAGGGTTTAATTTCATGCACCACTAAGTTTCTATTGATTCAATTAAATCTAATCTGCTACTTAGCAGAAGATTCATTTCACTCAGCACCAGTTCAAACGAG
This sequence comes from Anopheles farauti, assembly GCA_000473445.2. Classification (NCBI taxonomy): domain Eukaryota; kingdom Metazoa; phylum Arthropoda; class Insecta; order Diptera; family Culicidae; genus Anopheles; species Anopheles farauti. The sequence goes on from KI915045.1 coordinate 8,527,508, forward strand.
ATGCATTCGGGTGTTGAATTCTGAGCGACCCGGGTTTTGCTCGGGTCGAAGGATTTCGCTACGATGCAGCGCCAGTGTCGAGGCTTCCTGGCTTTAAGTGGAAATGCAAATCATCTTAAAAGCTTTCAAGATCGGTGGGTGAGAAGGTGAGTAAATTTTATGGAATGGCGATTGTGCCAGCTGTTAATTTCTTATAGAGAAAGTTTGTTTCTGGAGCATAGAGGTAGAGCCGAAAGTAAATTGAAGAAAATGGCAGGAAATCTTAGTTCATCTCATCTGCCGGTCAGCACTGTTACATTTCTCTAGAAGAGTTGAACATCTTCAAAAGCACAAGGAGCCTTTGCAATTAGTGTAAAGCAGTCATTGTGCAGTTAATGAAAAAGGAAGGCGTGAAAGCTACTATGGAATTTATTTGAAGTTTCTTATTAAATTACTACTCCTGTTCATTGTAACCATTAGCCTACTTTGATTCTTTGTTAGCGAGTAGTTTGAACTGTCGGTTTATGTAGCGCTGATTGCATACTTTCAGGAGCGAATGGTTGGTTCTGCATTTAACTTTACAATTCTTAATCTTCAATATGTAAAGAAGGAATATTTTCGACGAATTTAACTCAAACGTAGCATTTAAAAATATCAAAATCCTGCAAGCAAGACACTCGCTTGTGCAAAAATGCAACTGCGCGTCAACATTCTATTTTGCAGCATTCAATATTGGCAAGTTTCTTGTGACGCTTCCAACGACATTTGCTTACGAAACAACCGAACACCATGTACCGTATCTTGCTGCTTTCCCAAAACCGGTAAACTCACTCATGTCAGGTTCCGCCAACAGATTTCGTGTGGCAGAGGAACTTTGTTTATTCAATCCGTAAAAAAAAACTCTCCACACGAAAGTTTCGTTTGTCTACGGGATCTGTGTTCGCGAAACATGCCTGTATTTGGCTGTTCACGTACGTTCAGAATTGTTTCATAGTGGTGTACTACGTTGCATGCCGAAAAAAAAACTTTTTATTCTTAAATGTTCAAACAAATCGGTTAGAAAAACCGTAAAATATTAGCTACAGGCCGAAGATGGTGAGTGAACAACAATAAACGTTTTCATCGTGCAATGTGTAGGCTGAAAATTCGGAGAAGGATCAAACTTTTTTGAAAAATTAATTCATAGCGATGTATCGTACAAACATCAAATAAGATACATTTCTCCAACGCATTCCTACTTCAAACCGAAAGCAGCAGAAATGAAATTTATTTTCAACACCTCTTGAAACAGTTTCTCATTTTTACTACTTTCTCAGTGAAAATGTGAAAACGCTCTATGGCTTTCTTCTGTGCGGTTGCTCGCAAACTTCACTGATGGCTGACCAGATGACGAATGGTTTTGGTGATTTGTTGTGATGCCGGCCACAAAAAAGCCGGTACGTTAAAAAAGTGTCAAAAATGAAACTCAGCAAGAACTGGTGGTCGGGGTTGTCAACAGCAGCTGTGTGGAGTATTATTTTAGTTTTTTGGATATTTTGTCGTTTTATTCCCGGTAAAATTTTAAACAAAACGTAAGCGAAAACTTCTATTTTGTTAAGGGAAAATGGGAAAATACTTTAACACTCATAGGTGTATTTTCATAGATTTTTTCCTGATTTCGATTAATACTAATGCTGCCCAATTGCCCTTTATGGAGTATTTGTTTCCGAATTACATTAAAGTACTCTTGTGATAAACAAACATCAACGCAGTTTTGATTGATTGTGCTAAACACTTTTTGCCTACTGTAAATTTTTACAGCGCGTTTCCGGTTGAAAAAGGGAAGCTAAAATGATCCTTTCGCACGCCCTCCGTTTTTCTCTGCATGAGACTCAACCTGGAACAATAAATTCCATTTGTTCCACTTCCGCACCTTCGCCTGTTTACATTTCTCTTCACTCTGTCACGTTGATTTCCCATCTCGATTACAGGTTGCCCCCATTCCGGTGCGGAATTTGCAAACCAATTTGTCTCAAGCACCGAGCGAAGTCATTAATCACCGAGGACGTTACGCGCGGGGCGTGGTATGACTTTTGGGAGCTACAAAGCTTATGATGTGATTAATTTGTTTTCGCTATGTCACGCACCTTCACGCTCGCCGGGTTTTTGTTTCACTTCATAAGAAGCATGTGAGGGTTTGCTATTTCGTACGGCGTTGGTTGGGTAGTGAATGTAGATGGGTGTGTTTGTTTGAAGAAAAAAGAACAGGGAATAAAAATTATGGCTTTTCTATACATTTTTTTCAGTCACATCGGTTCAAATTACTGCTATTTATTCTTTGTTAGAACTAACGCCGACGACCTATAAGATAAACTATTTGGTATATTTCTTTTCAACAATATTATCACCTTCATTATTATATTCTTGAAGAAGTAGTTTGTTATCATTCAGTACATATTACCTTTCAGTTAGAAAACACCCCACGTTTGTGTAAGTTAAGGCTTGCCACCAAGTTACGACTCGTTAGATTTTGTTCAAAGTACAACTACCAGCTCCAAAGTTTTGTCCTTGAAGTATTACAAACCTATGTCGGAAATCCAACTTTTGAGAAATCTTCGAAGAAATCGTGCATATGCCTTACGAGACAGTTTCACCCCAGATATTTGAACTCCGTAGGAACAGCTACAGGCCCTTAACAATAACCCTCACTTTCTAAAGGACATCTCTAATATTGAAGGCAATTTCTGAACCAAATTAACCTTTTCCTTCTACGCCGTGGTGAGCGCAGTGAGCGTGTTTGAATCGTTGAAAAACAGAGAAGAAAGAGTGAGAAAAATAGAACCAACCGACAACCAAACATGTACATAATACAATATAAAGAAAAGCGAAGCGGCGACCAGAATAGTTTGAAAGTTTGTCCTCAAGTGGAACTACTGATGGTGCTGGTTATTATGACTTTTGCGTCCGGCAACTAACGTTTCGCTGTGTAAGTCATGTTTCCTCTTGATAGAAGCAACAGTATGCCATTTGCAGCCGATCCGCCTGTAAACTTTCCTCGTCACTAACCTCGGCTAATGATGTAAGCTGACTGTAGCCGTCCTTCCTGGAAGCAGTCGTGATGTGTGGACAGGTTGTGGTTGCCCGGTGGTTAGACAAACTAGAGCATTTGACCTGTGACATTCGATGAGATTGTTTTGATATCAAACTGCTTTGCTATGATTCTATGAAATATTAGAAAACATTGGATTTATCCCTGTTTTCCTTGTGGAAACGGAGAAAAGATACTGACGTTTTGTTGATAAGCTGCTTACCAACGAGAATCTAGTATGCCGGAGAAATATTTTTAAAGCTTACTCAATAAAAGTACAAGCACAACCAAGTAAGTCTCACTGAAAATTTCGAATTTCAAAAGAAGTCTTGAACATAAAATATGGTTCGAGAATTCGTAATTCCGCTACCGAACGTTTCAAGGAATAGCAACTGACTAAATTCAATTCGAATATGGTTGTTGTTTCACACTGTTTACTTTGCGTTGCCTGTTTGGGGGAAATCTTTCTAACTCACTGGAATCAACGTCTATTGAACACCTTCACCTGTAGGTTACAAAGCTCACCCCTGGCTATGAAGTTGTAGTGAGTTTGATACGGTTTCGCTGTTAAATGTGCTGAAAATCAATAGTTTTCCACCGAGATCATCGATTGAGATCACAAATGACGTCGCTTGGGTGGAAAGAGTAACAGAGTTTAATTATTCATCGCTAAATCAAACGAATACTGTCGTTGTGTCAATGATGGCAGAAAGAGCCTCTTTTTGTGGAGTGGATTATTTAACATTGAACTGAATAACATTCGATTGTTGAAAAGAAAATGTTTTGATTTAGAATAAATAATGATCATGTAAAAGGAGATGGTTGGATTGCTTGCTCTACACCTTCTGCTTTAAAGCACTTTGATTTAAATCAAAGTACAAAAAAAACCCGCGTTTTTTATTGCTAGTAACCTTAGAGAAAATAAAGCTGAATCTGGATGAAAAGCGGTTCAGCAGCTTTTATTTTATTTATTCTTCACAACCTCGCGAAAGATCCAGGCATCGATACATGCACAGGAATTCGCTGTTCGCTAACAAACTGCTTTCATGACGATGTTGCATTGTGTGCGCAACTCTTCCCCTCGGGGCCGGAGAAGTTGGTATAGATGAAACGAAACAAAACGGCAAAAGCTCGGTAGAATGTGTACGGAAACGGAGCTAAACAACAGAAGAAATGAACATGTTTGGCAGAGTTCACATTTTTCCCGACCAAAAGCCTAGGGCATTCAACGTATGCAAGCCGCAACTTTTATCCCTTTGAAGAAACGGCGTGGTGGTTTTTAATCCAGGTTTTACTGTCTGGGTTTGGCGGTAACACAGATAAAATTAAAGAATATGAGCAAATGTCTGTTTATAATGTAAAGAATAACTTGATTTTTGGGGTTGTGTCTCTGAAATGTGGCATATTTCTATACATGGCATTATGCACTGACGATTTGTTTGAGCAGTGCCATTTCTTGGTGGGTAACGCAGCTATATTGTACGTTTTCAGTCAGTAACTGAAATATGTCACTCAAATTTCTTCTCCTAACTTTAACTCTCATTAAAATTGTAAACATGACTAAGAAAATTTAAAAAAATTTACACCAGTTTCTATACGTCTCCCCTCGCTATACATTTCGTTCGTTACCTTCTAAAGCACTCGATAGGATTGGAAAGCGATTGTTTGTTGATTAGTTTCGTGACTATCGGGGCGGTGAACGTTTCCAATTTTGGTTACGCTTCACTTCCGGTGAAGTGTCAGATAGATAAGCTTGAGTGAGGCAGTCGGCCAACTAGGGTCGGCATCCTACCGGAAGAGATCTCTAAAATAGTGTTACATAACGAAAGCAGGGCATTTAGAGAAGCAGTTTAGCTTCCGGTTGATATTTTGCAACATGTCCAACCGAGGAAGAGTATGAAAGCTCCACTTATTTGCCTGTCACCTGTTAGGTGTCTCACTCATCGCTTTCATTTCGATAAAACCATTCTCGGATGGATACATGCTACTTATGCAACAGGACTAAAAGCAGGAATAAAAGCCACGAACGAAATGATGATCGAGCGTATTTTTTCATCACCACCACACCGACACCAGCTGTGTGCATTTCGTACATTTCGGTAATGAAATTCGTACCCAGCTCACCAGCCGCAAAGCCTGCAAGAAAGATTCGTCCGGCCGAAGATAGATGCATGTTTGTTTTTTTTTTTTTATTTCGGGGAATGTAATTTTTCATCACACAAGAAAACCACACGAACGCTTGAGCACATTTGCATTCTACTGCATAGCCTGCTGGCCCGCGCGAAGTAGGCGAGCATGGTGGAGGAGTTTTTTGTTTCGTCCCCAAACGTCGACTGAAAAATGCTAACGACAAGCGTTGCGAGCTATACGGTAACACCTTCGGTACGTAGCGAATGTTTTCCCAACCGTCAGGCGAACCAGAGCGAACCAGACCAAAAATGACGAAAAACTGGAATGGAATTGGGGAGCAGGTTTCCTACGCGGCAATGCATTGAAACAGTTGAATGCTACGCTGGATCATCGTTAGCGATAACGTTCAGGCGTTTGTTTGGGCACTTTTTGTGTGGTTTTCAATTTTGAATTTTCTTGCACAATGAAAGTGAAAGTAGCAACGCGACGCGATCGCTGTGAAGTTTGCTTGCAGTTCAGTCAGTTTGAGGCGTTCAAGCGAATAAAAATGCTATATAAATGAACTATTCGAAAAATCATTTAACTAGAAAAAACTTTAACTGTTTTGTAACTGTTGCAGCTTTTTCTCATTTTTTCGTTTTTGAATATCATAACCCAATTAAAAACCAAACAATGCAGGCCCATCACTTACAATCATTTTGAAAATATTTTGCTAAACGATAAAAAGCAAACAAAATCATGTTGCGAGAACTAATCCATTCGAGACCATCGGACAAGTTTAGTACAAATATTTTGTTGAGCACCATTTTTTACACATTAATTGCACGGGTTGATAGTTTTTACGAGTTTTTACTCAACCTGTGTGCCGCTTTTTGTTGGAAATTTCATACCGTCCGTGTGTATTAGCAAGCGGGGCTATTCCAGCATGCAATATTTTTTCTTCATTCAATCGAGCAATTAATCATCAAACAAACGCCCATCATTTGTGTTGCAAATAGAAAACAGAAAAATAGAACTCCCCTTTCCTCGTAATAAACCGACGTCCGAGCTGTACAATGTAGCTCGAAGCTGCAGGGTTCAGTTTTTATGGCGTTAATCCACCAAAGCAACGCAAGTAGTGGAGTGGTAGTTTGCGCGAATTGGAATGTGGTTGTAACTGCGGGTTACTAAGGCAACACAACCATGAAACTAATTGCATATTTGTTAGTGTGTTTGGAACAAGTGTTCCAACACGTTTGTGCAGCTCACGCTGGCGTGTGAAAAAAGGCCATCAAAATTGTTGAAGGTCTAATTTCAATGTGTGCTTTTACAAAAAACAAACAAAAAAATGCTGCCAAAAACAGCTTAACTTCATTTGGTCATAATTTTGCAATCTAGGTCTGTTGATAGCACACGCTACTTTTGAATGCAAAATATATGACAAATAAATAAACAAACGTATTAAATCAGACCCATCGGGATGATTTTTATTTGACATTAAAAATAGCATAAAATTCACCGAGTATATATCATACTATTCCGCAGTGATATGTGATACCAATTAGTTTGAGCTCAATGTTATGTTTTTGTTTAGCTACATTGTGCAGGATAGGGTAGCCATTTTCCAACCCATTTTTTCTGGAACTATTTTTAAAGAAGTTTTGTTATGAAAGTAATGACTAGAACTTTTCAAATGTCTCTCTTTTTTTTACAGTTTTATCCATTTCAGTTTTCCACAGAAACGCGTGATCAATGAGCAATTAATTAGGCACGTTTTTCACGCGGCATGCATTCAAGTGGGAGTTAGCAAACAGACAGTTGAACGCTTGAAGTCGAATGAATATGCAATGAGCCTTGGATAATCGTCGTCTTAAAAGTAGAAAGAGCCGGAAACAGCTGATGAATAGTCATCGATAGATTATCTGTGGCGGTGACGAAATATTCAGCATTGCGGTTGACTCGCTTCGACCTTCAATTTGAAGAGAATTGCGTGACGTCATTCATCAATTCATTTCGAAATTTGCAAATCAGATTACGTTGACGTTTAATACAGCTAAGTAAATTGTCTATGATCGTGTGGGGTTTTTCGACGAAGATTGGAAAAGTTGAACCATTTTGAACGAAGGTTTGAGCTGAACCAAACCAAAAAATGAAGGAAGTATTCTCGTATTTATAACCGTTTTTTCATGTATGTGTTGTCTATTTGTGTCAGTTGTTTATTTTAGGTTTTATTCTATTCAGAGCGCTTATTATATTGGTCTGTTTGATTAATTCTGAAGTTGATTACATATTTTTTCTTTTTATGCATTTTTTAACATCATCGCTGTAACATCTTAATTAATTATTAAACCACCTTTATTCCTTTTTCAAAACAGCACTTTCCCATTGTTCTGAGCCCATCCATAAGTGAATCCGGGTCGTATCTTTCATTTATCCAGCCAGTGGTGAAGTTCATGAGATGGCAAACAATGGCTAACATGGCAGAAAACCATGTCAACGTGCCAGTCGAGCTATTTGCAATTCCGAACGAACCGAAGGTACACGAAGATAGCTCCGCCGTTCGCCAAAGGCCCATATATTATTGTGACCTCAGCTGGTTGGGGGTTTTGGGGGACGTTCGCTTCGGTTACTTTGGACAACCGGTGTCGTCGGAGTGCTACGTTCCCTTGCTGTTCCGTGCGGGTGTTGGGAATGTGCCAAGTTTTGCCGATGGAAGGTGGACAATGGATGGCCGTGGTGTCGTGCTTTAAATCGACCCCGATCATGGTTTGTAAGTATCGCAACGAAAATCAATATCTTGCATCGTAACGTTGTACAGCAGATGAAAAAAATGTAGCATTTCTTAGGGTCTATATATAATTACATATTTGTGTATCGATGATATCAAATTTTAAAAAAGTAGGTTTTTCCTTCTTTCAAGAGAGTGCTTTTATATTGATTACTAACTTCAATCAGATGCGTCTCTCATCAAAATAACGAACCCCGAGGGTTTTCGATTGGTGAGACAACAGCTTTGAAAAAATACAAACATAATTCTATGACTGAATAAATAAATTTAAAAATAAAATAGGTATAATTTCCGATCCTTACTATGATGAATGATATGAAAATGGGAGATAAATGTTTATTTCACTGCGCACAATTTAATTAAAACATTAAGGACGGATTGGTTGCAGTAGCTTGATGTTCACGTTCGTTATAGACAATTTGCCACCGATAATTGCGGTGATTACGACTAAACACCGAATATCCATTTCCGGTAGCATCGGCACGGGGTCAAGAGAGCGCTGGTTGGTCATTTGCATAGTCAATGATGATGGCTAAATAAATAGTTGATCAGTTGCCTCGTCACGTTAGCTGGACGTGTGGGTGTGTGTGTGTTTTGATTTGTTTTGACAAGATGGATTAGATGGGAGGCAAATGTTCGAATATGTCAAAACCTTTTTTTTTAGATTAGATTGGATTCATACAGGAGTCAAATTTTGAATGATGTGAGGCATGATGTAATAATGTTTCATTTCATCACACTTTTTTGTCCATGGAAATAAGTTTTAATCATAAAATTGTTTAGAGAGTCAACATAAATTGCAAAAGAGTTTCTAGAGTTGATAACATAAAGTTGATATAAAGAATATAGCCTTAATTACAATAGTTCGCATTGTGCGACGCCATACCGCCGATCTGCACGATTAGCCCCGAATATATTGGATGGCATGCACAGGCTCTTCGAGTGCTTGCCGTTGGAAAAAACGTCCCACTCTCTGGCGCCACATTTCGTTCAACGTTAACGGAAGCCAGCCAGCGCAGATGGAAAGCTCCAGCATGGCTAAGAAACAATGCTGAGCCATCAAACATATTTAAGAGCTTGCCGATGCCATGACCTGGATGATGGCCAACGGGCCGAACCCTACCGAAACAGGCAAGATTTTGGGCCGATTGGTCCGCATACGCGTTCGGCGCCAAAGAAAAGAGTTCCTCCGCGCCAGACAGCTTGGCACCAGCCGAATGGGCATGATATCATCCGAATAGATACAGTGCTTTCATTAGTATTCCTCTGGTGCGGCAGAGATTTGGGTTAAGAGGCACCAGTTTCGGTGACTAATCAAACACTGGCGCTGCAGGGGAAACAAATGCTAGCGGTTATCTAGTCTAGCTTGACGAGCACATATGTATTAAAAGCATTTTGCATCCTCACTTCGGTAAGTGAATATTATTTAGTGTCTTTAAGCGTGGGAAAATAAACCAACACCAAAAGCAATTTATTTCCTCTCCAATAAATTACAGTACAACGTTCGAAACGGAAGACACCACCGGTAGGAAGAGATTGAGGAACCTGTCGGTAGGAATTAAATGGAATCGCAAACGAGCCCGAACGAACCGGGCATCAATAAAATAATCTTCTAGTCTAGCCATTTGTCTGGATTTGGGAAATTTGTCTGGAAATCAATCGATATCAATTGTACGCATCGAAACCGGGCGGGATATGGTAATCTTGGTGATCCGACTGGCGGCAAAGAAAACCCGCACAAAAACCCCTTCATGATTTATTGATTCGATTTGGTTCGTTTGAATTGCTTTTACAATCTTGTGATTTATTTATAACCGACCTCGAACAACTGCGATGTGGCGAAGAATGTTTGTTTTAACATTGTAATTTAGTCGTTTTTCGATACATTGTTGTACGGCTGGAGTATTTCACTGTCGTCAGCCACTCACGTTGGCAGCGTGTTGCCTCAGTGGTTCGAATAAATGCCGATTTCCACGGCAAGTGATTACGGTCCGGCAATTAACCGGCCGACATCTGTCGGTGACTCTCGATTTTACGGACGCTGGAGAGGGTTTTGTGAATTTGCAAGCCGACACACCGGTTGGCTTCACCGGAAGCCAGTCACTAAAGCCTTTCGCCTCCATTACAGATGAACACACTTTCGGTGGGTTTTGGGTCGAGCCGTCGCGACAATGTCGAACATGAATCGGTTTCGCCGCACGGTTCGCTAAACGCACACGCACGGTGACATTGACAAGAGAATTGCACCGGAAAATTGCAACGCTGCAAAGAGCGTGTGGACTTAATTTGACCTTGCACAAAGGGAAACGAATGTGCGTGTGCGTGTCTTTCGGTAATCCGATCCGTTTTGTGCAGGATAGCGTAACCGTATCATGTAATATTCCATGGCGAATGTTTCCGGTTTTCAGCATACACAGTTTGGATTTGGCACCAGTAAATAATTTGCTGATTTTTTTCGAAAGTTTCGAAACACTTCTCCCTTTGATATTGAGCAAGTGAAACCTGCACTCGCATGCATTCGACTCCGGAAAGCTCGCCAACAAGCTGGGAAAAGATAGTTTCCCCCCCCCCCCCCCCCGAGAATCCCACATTTTTCCCTCTACTCCAGTCCCAGCTGTGTTGACACATTTTTGTAATGAAATTCATCGCCGATGGTTTCGAAGTTCCCGGCAACCCGGATCATCCGCAGCGTCACCACCGAGAAAGATGGATGCTGCGTGTGAAAGTTTACGAAAGGTTGCCATTTTTCATCGCGTAACTAGAACGGATGGCGAGCATTTGCAACTCACTGCATCATAGCCTTCATCGTCGTCGCGTTTCGGAGCTGTTTTCTGCGAAGCTGAAAGATTACATCAATCGCTATGATAATGGTTGTGCAGGGACGGTTTTCAGAGGAAGGAGGGACATACGTTCGTGTTTTATATTTGTTTCCATAGAGAAAATCAAGTTGAAATTGTCAACGCCACATGTTTTTCCACACACGAGGCAAATAGTTATCGTAGCGAAAGCATCACTTGCGATTGTGTCGCAAATTGTTTATTATTTTAATACACATACGTATCAACTGCTCGAAGCGTTTGGTTGATGTTTTGTTTTTAATTAGCAACATATTTGCGTGAATTTGTTTTATATGTAATGGAAAGGACAGCATGCATGTGAAAATTTTTGATCCCGTTTGTGATACTTGAATCGTTTTACTAAATTGTTGGATTGCAAACAGAGCGTAGATAATTATATGTATCTACAATACAATATCTATCTATATAAAAATATCTAATATTTACGTATCTATTAAATATCTATATTTGAAATATTTTGAGCAAACCGAAAAAAAACAAGACGTTTTCTTTACTTCCATACAATCACACAAACGCCCAACCTTGAGAGGCGAATCAGCTTTCTACAGCTATAAGTATCTTGCCACACTCACTCCACCGAAAGACGTTCCCACCCAAGCAGCACACGTTTGTTTGTGTGTTGGTGTGGCTTTGCGGTTTTCTTCATTTCAAACCTTCCTGTTCCGGAGCAGGAGAACGTTTCCGGACGTCCCTACACGAGACCTCTTCGTTGCACGGCGGTTGCGAGGCCGGGGTAGGTTTGAAACAGGAAGATGATTAAAAAAATTATGACCGTAACGAAAGTGAAAATTGGTGCCCGTGTGCTTGCGCACTTGGTTCCGGTCTTTTATGAGTACGATTGTCGGAAGAGCTGGTGGCACCAGTACGCTTGTGCTTTGCAACTGTATCGTCTGTTGAATTTCTCGTGCTTTCTACTGCTCAGCGCAAACGTGGGAGATGTAATAAAATTCATCTGGTACCAGCTTCCTGGCTGAGGAGTGAATTGAGTCACCGGCGCAAAAAAATTAACTCAAATTTCCATCAATTGCAACGCTGTTATACGGCACCATAAGCGGCATGGGACTTGTTTCGTGCAGTAATTAGAGAAATATTTTCATTTCTGACATGTTCAAACATACGAAACACAGCCTTGCTTGGTTATTTATTTTTATTAAATATGGTTCATTTAATTATAATTAACATTTAGCTGCAATGTAGTTGTAATGTTCATTTTTTTCTCTCAAATCAAACGCCTTCCCTCGGCCCAGCTACAAGGCTATGATTAAAAATTGATTAATTCCCCAAGCGCTCGTCGTAAGCAGTGACAAGCGTGAGTAGTTACGTAATTAAATTGCGCTTTCGTTGGCAAAAGTCGTCGAAATTGGAATCACGTGGGACGTGGGAGTGCAATTATTGGCGAGAGGCTCTCATCTTGCCAGTTTGATGTATGTAAAATTAATAACGATTAAAAAGGGGTTGATTATTTGGAAATTCAAGCGTTTGGAAGCTGGAATGTTCATAGGATTCGTTTTGTAATTTTTATTTACCCACTACATAGGGGACCATCGAGGACTTTTTATGCTGCCCCAACAGCTCCAATCCATAAAATAGTTCTTCCCTGCAATAAAAATAATCAGCCCCGTCGAAAGTTCGAACTGAAAAACCAAGTGAGAGAATTTTATGGCACGCCTGCCTGCCAACATAGCAAAAAAGAAAATCACATTTCGTGAGAATCGGCTATCATTAAACTTTTGCACCCGTGAGCTCGTGCCGTGCGAACCAGGTATCAATCAGGCATCGGCAGAGTGCGACCGGTCTGCGATCGACGTGGGAAAAATTTCATAGTTTCGAGCGGACGAAGATGTTTCGAGCCAAGCAACGCAGAACCACCAGCGCCAGGTTGGTTTGTGGTTTTAAAATACGCGACGGAAAATTCTCTATTTTATGTCGAGGGATTCGAGGGACGAGTGAGGAGAGAAAAGTTGCACTGGTTCCGCTTCCTGCTTAAACTTTCACCTTATTGGATACTTACTTTCATCGAACCGAACTTTGGGAAACTGTTCGCACTACTTGAGATTTCGTCGCAAAAGCCATCCCAGTAGCCAGGAAAAAAAGAACAGATTTTACTTGGGCAATTGGGTGGAGATTTTGAACCGCTCGCTTGGAGTGGGGCGGCGCCCCTCCCCCTTGCCCCAACAAGAAACGCCAACTTTGTCCGTTAATCGTGCATGACTGTGCCAACGCGGTGAGCACCCAGGAGCCGAGGGTTGTTATCGTAAATTTTTACTTTCCATCTCGTCTCATTTTTCTTGCTCCAGCACTTCAAGCGCCAACAGCACCAGTTATTTCGTTTCGCGGAGGGAGTGAAAAGTTTTTTTTCTTCCCGCAGCGTGTTTTCGCGCGTTTGGTGATGCATTCTGCTTTGGCCGGTGCTGGTGCGCCCGGTAGATAGCGAAGAGAAAGCTGTGAAAAATGTGGAACAAAGTATTCGAGCGAAAAGGAGCGATTTTTTTTTCTACCATTCGTGGTAGAATCGTAATTGTTGAGACATTCTTATGAGCGGAAACTTGCCCCCGCTCCCTCTCCCCTCTTGCGCCTCCAGAATGGAGGATTATTTACGCGATTTATTTACCATAACATCGGTGAGGTGTTGAGGTGTTGTGCAAGCAACCATAAAACCACGAAGCAAGTTCGTTCAAACCGGATTTTTAAAACGTTTCACCACAAAAAGGGTGCGCTGCGTTTACTGTCACTGCCCATGGGTAAAATGGTAAGCAGCGACGCTAGCGACGCGGTTTACAATGTGCTTCGGGCAACTTTTCCATGCTCACGTTTCCTTGCGAAAATGTAAACCACTCCGCACGGTGCACCGTGTTTCATTGTGTGCGCTCGCTAAACAAAAGTGCACTACCGGTGAAAAGCGAGTCACATTTCTCATTTTGAATGGGTTTCTTCCTCTTACACTCTCCATCGTTTTCTTTCTCTCCCCTGGAGCTACGAGTGAGTAAGTAAACGAACAAAAGCATACAAATCTTGTCATCGCATTTTTGTGTGAAACGAGCCAGGCGTTAGTTTGATATTTATCAACGTCTCTAACGAAAGATTATTGATAGGGTAGGGTTTTTTGAAAGTGTTACACGATACAGTTCATTGTTTCAATGTGGTGTACAAAATAAAGCGAAATGGAAAAAAGGAAAATGAAATATTCAAGAAAAGAAATATTTTGAAGACGGAATTTTAATTTCGTTTAATATCGCGAACTAATTTTGTTTCCGTTTGAATTTTAAAACTAATATTTTCTCTGGAGTATTTCCCAAAAAAGATTATTCATCAAAATTAAAACGATCTTCAAAGTTTCCCGTTCATTAGTCACTGCAAGCATCGTTTTCTAATACATTCTTTACTCTCGTCTACTCTCGTGTTGTTCTGCTCATAGTTTGTAGCACGCCGCTTTTTGGCAAAATGCCAACCCCAAAGAGGTTATCAGCGTACCGGTGTAGATTAAGGTCGGTCAGGTGCGAGGAAATGGTATACATTTTTGATAGCGTCGCTAATCGATCCATCTATTGCCGGCACATGCATCGCGAGCCATGCCGAAACGAAACACACCGTTTGCTTAATTAATTCACACACGGAAAATGCGGTCACGTATCCGTGCGAAGTTGCAATGTTTCGTCCGCGCGGTAGCATCTTTGAAAAGTTATTAAAAGTTTCTTTAATAAATTTGAGCGACCAAGGGAAAGGGACGGGGACGGAGTTCCAATCTTCTAGGCCATGCTGCGTACGACGGAAATGGTTTGCGAATCTCAACAAAATCTCATTAAAACTGCATTCGTGATGCACGGCGTGGCAAGAGTGTGAGTGGTCGGTGTAGGGTTACGTATCGAGTCGCTTTTAAATTTAGCTCAGGCTGCTATCTATGCCAGAACGACTCCAAGTCCATTTTTGGACGATGTTTGACAAAAGATTTCAACTTTGAATATTTTTTATTTTGAAATATATTCTAACAGAAAATTTTCCCAAATGACAAAAAAACTACGTTTCTTGCACCAATATTCCCCATACATTTTAAAGCGAAAAGAAACCTCTTCGTTATGTTTGAAAGCGATGCAAAAGAAACTTTCTCCTCCTTAGATTTCCGGTCGTATATGACATCCGGTGGCTGTTTACGATGTGTAGCTTACTTCGTGAACGAAATAACAAAAAACCTGCCCCACTCCCTATGCTAAGTTTCTGAGCACTACCTTGAGATGCTAGGACGATGCAATCAGTAACGATGCTCACCGAGTCCACTCGAACGAATACCGAAACGGAAGAGACACACGGGGCGCAGGAGCTCAGGTCAAATTAACCCCTTCCTGGAGTGGGCGAGGAGAGGACGAGCACCCAAGACGATTGTTGGGAGCAGCCTTGTGCCGCAAACTATACGCAGACAATTCGGTGCCCTTGCGTATGAGAAAAGAAGGGCCGGAAAAGCAATTTAGTGTTCGAGCGTGAAAGAGATGCTTTGTTATTATGATACTTTCTTCCAACTCCCACTCCCACGAGTTCCCAGAGCACCGCCCGCGAACCTGTGCAACAGATTTCTACCTCCCATGCTCGCCGTCTCAATAGGGAAAAATGGGTCTTCGTGCGTTGGAAATGGTGTAAGCTGACATTTACCAACGAGACACGAGGATGCTCCTTCCGTTCGTGAAATGTGGGCTAGTGGGTGGTGAGGATGTCAGCTCGGAAGCTGTCCGTTGGTGTATTTTTGGTTTCATTGGAACATCCGATGCTCGTAGGTTTCGGTTACGCTTTGCTGGAGAAGTTTTGACTGTGGATAAGTTTTTTCACGTGGTTCGTTTTTGATTAGGTAGCAATATGGTTTAGTATCGATTGATTTATTATTTTTGGTTTTCCCTACAAATTCTATTGAAATAAAGTTTAGATATTTTGTTTATATTAGCCTCAAATTGTAGCAAAGTTTTGTCTTCATTGCAATTATACATTGAAGCCGATGGAGATGCCTGGTGTTTTTTGCCAAGCTTGATTATGGGAACTTTTGGCATGATTATAATTTTGAGAACGTCTTGAATCTTTTTTCAGATACATTTAAAAAAAAATCTTGTTAGAAAATAATAAATGGATTTTTTTTATTTATTGATGTTTCTTCTGGTGCATGTACATTCGAAATATCAAACCGTGTTTCCAAAGAAATGTTTGTGCACAGTGAAGAAAACACGTTTATTCATTTCCATTACTCAATTACCATAACCATGTTGCTAAAACACAAATATTAATGAATCATATTCCGCACACATGCATCAAATAGTGCGTACACAAACACACGGTTAAAGCGAGCTGTAGCATGCCTCCATTACGACTCCTGAGATGCCATTCCCAAGACTCAAATTACCTTTTAGCGACCAACAACGGTCGTTATCACGGTGCACCTAATCATCACCATAATTCACACACATACACATGACAAATGGGAGCGAGTTAAAGCGGAAGTTTCTGCTCGAGCAATCAACAATCCACCTACCCATGACTATAAACAGATGATAAATGGTGCTCCGCTCGCTGGGGAAACGTCCACCTTTAGGCCAGTGCAATTAATGTTGCACACATTACAGTTTACAATTCTAAGTAGTTTCAGTATCTTTTGAGCATCAGAGGGTAGGATGTTTAAAAATGGAAGACAAGCTTTGTTTTGCAAAACTTTTTGCAACAAAACAGTAAAAAGTAAAATTACCTCTACATTTAATTAATATTTCATTTAACCTAATTCAAACGTTTTAAATTTGTTAATGATTGAGCAGTAGGCTATTTATTCAAATGTATATGAAAAAATACTATCTGTTCTTGTTGCAGATGCTTATTTGACCCACTTCAGGTTTAAAATACAAAAACCCTAATTGCACATTCTTAAACAAAGTAGAAGGGATTTCCAGGTAAAACTCCCTAAACAAAATGAAATCTTCTTCCACACAACCCATAAACTGTGGTCACGGGAACAAACAAAACCGCTCGCTCGTTCATTCATTCGCTCGCGGAACGCGTGCCGTTCATTCATCTGCACTTCGTGACGAAGCCGAAGTCGAGTCGAACAGCTGATCGGAAGCAGCAAGGACGATCCAGGAGGGCTTTCAATTCTCAGCCAGTTCGCGTCGGCAGCTCGGGCCAAACGGATGTCACGGATAAAACGGGGGCCAGTCGCCTGTGATTCTGTTCAGTGTTAAGTGCCAATTGGCGTGTAAACGTGTGAGGTATAGAGAAAGAAAAAGCATCACACAAAACAAACCCTGCAACTAAGCAAACAACTTACTACCCGATGGATTAACGCGCAAAATAAAGTGATACTAAACAAAAACCAGTAGCAAAATTCACTGCCGACACCGAGTCAGATTCACTTTTTTTTTGTTTTATTTTTGGAGCACCACAAACCCCGAAACGGTTGGCCGGAAAGACGGGGCCGAAAAATGGCCAAAAAGGAATGCAAATGAAACCGGAGCATTTAATTTTTGTTCCCTTCCCGCGCAGTGAGTGTCGTTTGCCGTGCCGGTTCGGAAGAAAATCGAGCGCGGTCGGTTGCGGATGCGTTTGATGTGGTGATTTGCTGATAATATGTGTGCTTGCGTACGTGTGTGAGTGTGCGGTGTGTGAGTGTTGAGGTTTACCGGAGCGATGCGGTGAAGATGGTGGTAAATATTTGATCAATGGTGGAAATGGAATGTTGCCGCCTGTTTGGTGAATGTGGTGAAAAAGGTTAATCTGTTCTAAAATCCGCGATTCGGCGGACCGGGTTTTTGTTCGTTGGCTGCCGACGACGACGACGAGGTGGATTATCCTGGCGAATTGCGTCTCGAATGTGACGCGAGGCGTTTGTATGGAGCAGTTTGCGAAGGGTGCGTGTGTTCGAAAGTGTGAAAGTGAGTGATTTAAGAAGTTATATTTGCTATGCCGATCAGCGCTTCTTGATGGAGATTCGACAGTTTGGAATCGGCACGCGGTATAAGATGAATTTTGCCGTGGTTGCAGCTGTGTTTGTAGTGTTAATAGTGAAAGGTAAGCATTTAACTGACCACCGTCTTCAGCATTCAAGGTTTACTGAGAGAATAAAATTGAGTCAACGAAGAAATCAAAGCAAAAAAAAACTAAGCAAAACAAAACGAACATTTCAATCGAAGCAGGCCGGCGAATCGTAACGGTCGATTTAATATGATTGAGTTCGGTCGTTTGGCGCTGTGTTTGTTGACCTCCCGCGTGGTAAATCATCGCGACTCAGCATCGATTTGGTTTATACACACAGCGGATTGGATCGTTTTCCGTTGAAATATTACCATGCGGCAGGCCACAGGTGCGGGAAGCCCTTTGTTGTTTGACAATGAACAGCGGCGCCCAGGGACGACCCCTGAGACTGAGCCGTTGTAAATTGGGCACGATAAATTTCATCTCAATTTGTTCCCGCTGAGCACCGTGACGTGATCAATAAAGCTGGAATCCAATATCATTTGTCCGCTTCAGCTTGGATCATTCGAGAGTTATTGCTTTTGTGGAAAGGATTTTAATTTTAAATATATTCTAGCATTGCTGTCAAAGCTTCGGCACGCAGTATCAAAGCCCGGTAAAGCGCCCAATTGTTTAATGAGCTTTGTCAAAAATAGAACGACTAAGGCGTCCGGTGGATCGATCTGACAGGCCGGTGAAACAATATATTCTTCGCACGTTTCTTGCCGCCCGAGTTTCTTTGTGCGTCGGTTGTTCGACCTCCTTCGGGCATGTTCTGATCCGAAAGAGCCTGTGGTGCTGTCGGTGTTTTTACACCACATCCGCAAGGTTTTTCCGTGTGACTTCCCGTCATGTAGGCGTTTGCGTTTTTTGTTGTCGGCACACGATTCGATTGGCGGCTCATTTGTTACCCGCTGACAACATTAATTTCACACTAGGCGGATCACGTCAAAAGCACATGGGCAGCAAGGTGGTGAGGTGGAAGGAGGAGGCCGAGGGTGTGTGGTGGAGGTGGCTGTTTCGGAATAGGATTAAAATTGGTAAACTTTTGCGTGCAAGGTTTTTGTGTGATGCGAAGGTCGTGTTTCACTGGCAAATATTGTAGGAAAACCGAGTGAAGAAACTTTTTAAAAGGATTTTAAACGAAATTCGCTCCATCGTTTAGTTTGCAGCATTCCCCCATGGTTTAGCTAACGAACCACGCAGCCGGGATGGCTAACGAGGGTGGTATATAAAATAATATATTTTTCAATGAAAATGGGAAGGGGTTGTTTAATATACGCAAATGTTAAACATTTTTGCTTTGGGAAAAATCTAATTTTTAGAGATTCATTAAAAATACCGTTTTTGCATTTTTTAAATCATAACAAATTGTTCGTGTGTTAGTAGCCACTTAAATAAAAGTGAATAGTTAAACTGTGGCATCATTTGGATTTTTAAAGAACTTTTAAACAGTTCTAAATATTGTTTATAAAATTATACACCAATAATACAAAAAACAAAAACACTGCAACGCTTATGTATGGATGATCAACTGAAAGCAAAAATTATGTATTATTGACCACAAATTCTCCACTTCACATACGACGTGTCTTACAAACATTGCTTGCATGGTACCCAACGCTCGACGGCGATATTCTTTTTCAATTTACCGGAAAATCGCACCGTGGGAAATGAAAAAGCACTACCGACACCATTCCCAAAACACGCAGCCGGACCAGCTGGAAGAGCTGCCGGTGGTTATTAAACGATCGGTCGCAAACTTTTGTTTCGTGCGCCACAACATTTCTTACACCACAACGAGAGAGTAAGACAAATCACCAAAAGATAGATCTCGGCCCGTTGCTTGCTGTTCAAACCGACGCCGACGACATAAATAAACAAACCCCCCCCCTCCCATACGAAGAACTCCCACCGGATTTCCCAGCGCCTGACGTTGGCACGACGTTATTTGAAAACCATTTCCCTTTTGGGGTTTGGTGACGTTGGTGGGTGGAGCATTGGATCGTTATGTGAGCGGTTGAACGATGAGTTTTCCGGTTCACCTGCAGTGAATCATTTTCCGGAATGGAAAACTGTCTATATCGCCATGTGATCACGCAGCACGCGGAAGAGACACACATGCGCCGGTTGGATTACTTTTGTTTCAACTCACCGACAGAGACGTTCGTTATATGTATTTTTTGTAGTTCCCAGTCGTTGTTTTGTGTTGTTTCGCGCTGAAACTGATTCGCTTTTATCTCGCTTTCATGAGAGCGCTTCCACTGCAGATTATCCTACTACTTCTGCTTGGAACAAGAGCTTTTTTTCATTCGTTCGCTTTATCGGCTCCGTTCTGCTTCTACAATGGGTCTGTAAATTGCATCGTTTATTCTGGTTGATTTGCTTTAGCTAGCCGTGCGAGCGAATGTTTGGTTTTGATGCTTTAATTTTCATTTTGTAATTGTTTGCTTGCAAATGCGCTTTGATGATGAGATCCGGAATATTGTAGGTGCTGCAGAGAGAACGTTTTCCTCCCATTTACATAATGTTTCTGATGGTTAGTTTTAGGATTCAAAATTATTTTGTATTTTATTATTATGAATAAAAAGTTTTCATGATCTGTCTGTTCCAATCGAAAGCCGAACTAGCTAAGTAAAGTAACATCCCAACATGAAGGATAAAAGTCCACGCCAAACTCGTCGAATCGCAATAAAAAACTTGCCTTCTCATTTGCAAATTGGTCGCAAAAGACTTTGTTCTCGTCTGTAAGCTTTTATCGTCTGTCTGTCTCCGCCTAAATCCATTTAATGGCGCCCGACTTGCATTTTTCGGTACATCGAAAGAAACGCATGCGGCCATCGTCTTAAGATGACATAACATTTGGCGCCATGAATTTTTATTGATGCCGGGATGTTCTTTTTTTCTTTTAGAAGCGGTATGTTCGGCAGCGGACTAGATACGAAGATACTATGATGGTAGTTAAACTATTTTTTGCTGCATTCAATCACCCGTTAAAAGTGTTCTGTGGTGCCGCTGCTAGAAGAAATTATGTTGAGTTATGAAGGGCGTTTGTTTTTTTTGTTTCTTCCTCCAGCCACCACCATGACCTGGATTCTATCCAATAAAAGGCATCGCGGCTGAAAGCAGAGATAGGGCTTTGGCTTGGCAGGGCATTGCCGGTTCTGTTTGAATAATTTCGGTTGCCGGTTGGCGTGCCGATATGGCGCCAAGGAAAAAGTTTCGGCAAGCGCCAGACGGCTTGGCGTCTCGTCTAAGGGTGGCCTATACAATAGGCATCGGGAAGAGCGGTGTATGAGGCGAGATTTAGTTTGGGTTCCTTTTTTCTCGTTTAGTCTCCCGTCAACCCATGATGATGATACAGAACATGGATGGAATTGTCTGTGGATGAGTTTGAGAAAGTTATTATTACGATATGTTTTGTGTGTAGAATCTGCTTGCAAAAATCATGTGTATTTGCTTGAAAATAGCATCTTAATACATTGAGCATATTTTTTTAGTAATGAATATCATGTTCAGTTGGTGTTCTGAACTTTTTCCTGAATGTTTCACACGTTTGAACAAGGTAGGCGCCAAAAATTGTTAGGAATTGTCGTTTTATTTATTGGTTTGAATTTAATTATATGTAGGTTTTCTCGCATCGACGGTTCATATGGAGTAATTTTTAGTAGTTATTTTATTACTGAGTAGCATGAAATTTCAGATATTCAGAGAGTGTCGGGAAAAATGTAGAAAAAATTCTAAGCCAAAAATAAAATAAATAACACTGTAAGAAAGAACATCGCATGTGGTGTGTAACCTGTTTTAACCACTGTAACGTAGCGAAGGACGAAACATGGATGCGTTAAAGGCTGATTTTAATTAAACAATAATTCATTTTAATGGCTTAAAGATTTTTTCTCCAGCTTTGGATTGAAAATTAGCCCCACCACTCGGGACGGTTCTTTTACTGAAGTGTAAAAGTGAGCTAGTGCGGGTGCTGGAAAGCAGGAAATGTGAAAAGAATTTTTAAGAGTAGTGGTTTTTATTTCTTTTTTATGTGTTTTTGTTGCCTGAAGAACGGGCTGGTTTAAAACCTACATGCAGACGGTGATGAATGTTTTGCCATGGAATGCATGTGTTTGAGAATGTTTTTTTTTGGTACGATGGACAATAGGAAAAACAAAACCCGAATCCTGCGCTGGACTGTATGAACTGTGACGCGTACATACAGGAACGCGACGTGCTGAAATATTGGGCTATTGAAATGGATGGAAGTGTTGTCAACTGCAGCTGGGTCCAAGCGTTCTTTTAGTCGCCAACGGAGGATGATTTTATAGCTCGACTGTTAATTTGAAATGACACTTTTCTACGTTTGCAGTACTCGTAGCGTTAGCTACAAAAAGGTTCAATGAACTATATTTTTGGTAAAGATAAAATTATGTGTTACTGTAAACGGAAATATCATTTGCTTAAGAAGAGGTAAGAAAAATATCTAGTATTGGAAGATATTACAAGAAATTTAGAAAAATATTTAAAGTACAAAAATACAATGTACACTTCACAAGAGTTTTCTTAGTTCTCATAAGTTTATACTTAATGTGAAAAAAAACTCACAATCCTATTCTATCCTATTCTCCATGACAACGGCACAGTGGTCTGTGCGTTGCGTCAATGCGTTCAATAACTTTACAAAATCCGGAAATCAAACCAAATTTACTGTCGATGAAACATGGCCCTTCCTTTCCAAACTATCTTATTACGTCGATAAGCTTCGTTTCATTGCAAACTCCGAAGCGTGAGTCACATTTTGGATGGTCGTTTCGGGAAGTTTTGCCTCTTCACTAACCGAATGTTTCACTTTCGGTGGAAATTAATTAATTTCCTTCCGGTCGCCACAAAACGGCTAAAGTTGGCGGTTTCGTGTGGGCTTTACTAAAGGTGCTTCATAGCCTTTCGAAGCGGCGGATTCATATCCTCATAGTCTGCGAAAGACGTTGCTTTGATTCGTATTTTACACTGGGGCCGGTTTCTACGCAACATACTTTGGGGCAGAATTTACCCAAGAGAGCAGCAAGAGCGAAGCGATGCGAGCTACTTATGACCCATTTTCTTTGTACTTTGGACTAACTAATGGAGCGTTTCGGTGGAAAGAAAAGAATTTTGTTGAAATGAAGCCTTCGTATGTTAAATAACAAAACACGAAAATTTACTTGCTTTAGGCGTGAGCACCTTCCCATAAACATTGGATTATTTTAACACAAAAAGAATATATTTGCAATCAAAAAAATCTTTCTTGGAAGGTTGGGCGTTCCACGGAGGAGTAAGAACCAAAATTTTCCGACTGTATCTAGACGATTTCGAGACAGCGGGTGGATCATATTGGGACTGGCTCGACTGATAAAATGCTTTGAAATACATTATCCATTATCTAGGTCGATTTGTACACCACGAAACGTTTCTCATTAAACGCTTACCTCAATGGGTTGCTTAACACCCTGCCACCGGCAGAGCCCTTGTCACAAAACCCCATTTGATCAGGATTATCCCTTTGCCGAGGGTGAAGGCTCAACATTGGGCTCAAGTATCGTTTCATCCCGTGGAAAAGGAATACCACCTCCAAGCTCTCCAGATCCAGCTGATAGTGAAACGGTTCTAAACGCATCCTTTTATCTGTGTTTCCATACGTGAGGCGTGATTTCCTTTATTTTTACATCCCGACGCTGTTTTGTGTGCTTCAACCGATTTGCATATCATCATCGGAGTTGAGGGTTATCCGTTATAACCGGTCCCATTCGTAGCGTTCAACGTAGTATTGTTGCTCGGGCCTTCCATGGCTCAAACGCTCAAGCGCGCACACCTTCACCCAAAAACACACAACCACTTAACTCGATTGCCTCTTACTTGCCAGCAGCGAAGGAGTCAGCGTAGTCATGACAGGGACTCATCTCTCGCTCTCCTCCCGCGTTTGAGGTGGTTTGAATGCTTACGCGGCTTGGTGGATGACGGTGATTTAGTCTGACGTCTTGCGTTGCCCCGTTGGTTGTCCATTTTAACAAATTGCATACGAACTGTTGATGCAAGCTGCGGTGACTGTCGGCAGCCCCGGTTTTCATCTTGTAATCGAAATGCTCTCTTTCTCTCTTTACCTCTCTCTTTCTCTGTTGGAGGGCAATTTATGTATGAATGTCGCTCGGGGAAATGCAAACGAGATTATTTTGGGTCAAAAACAAGATGCGAGGGCTGTAGAAAGTTGATTTGTATGTTAGATTGGGTATGTTTTCATAGTTCACGTACTTTGCCCAGAATGTATTTATACTCAAATTGACATCGCTCAAAAAAACTAAAATAGACAACTTTTTTTATATCTTGATGTGCTTTGATGAGACTACTTGGATATTTTTACAATTCTTTCTAGGCCATATAATGGATTAATTTATGTGTTTTCTCCAAAACTGCCCTAAAACTTGAAACGGGTACAATCTGGGTGATAACACTGTGGTAACCTTGCTGTAGTTATTCCGAAGAAATGTTGCTTCGAGTCAAAACCGTATAGAAAACGAGAAAAGGAAAGGCGGAAAATCCACTTACTCGGCGGTCGAAAGCCGATTGTTGACAATGTCTTTGTCATCCACTTAGTTACGGCAAGTGAGTCTTCAGCTTCGGAAAAACCGTTCAGTGTGTACTGAGAAACGGCAAACAAATCACGAAACCCTGCACGTCCGGCCCGGCGGTCAGGAGCTAAGCGTTTCCAGTGCTAAGTAGTAGACGTTCTCGGGAGCTAATTATTTCATCGTTCGACTTCTCAAGAAAGCTTTAACCTTATATTTATGAGCGAACAGAGGCGAAGGAGAAACGACAAACTTCTTGCACCACTTTGGTACCCAAATTGCTACGGAATGTATACAAATCGCCCTCGATAACTACAGACATACCTCGCCAGCTAGTCGGCAAGCCGCGGGAAATGCGAAATAACGAAACGGAAATGCGATGTTTCCGCAACGAGAGCGGTTCTTGAGATATAATTGTCATTCTGCTCGTCGATGTAGCCCGCGGGGACGACACGTAACAAGCGGGTTTTTTTCCTTTTGTTGCAAAATTAACATAATAAGGAAGCGAGACGAAACAAAGAGGAACCAGAACAGATGCGATGACAATTTTTAAGCCAGTTTAATTCTCACGATGGCGCTGGAAGGCCATTTTGGCGCTTTTAAAACAATTTCTTGCTCATAAATTTCAATGTAAAGGTGTGTATTTTATGATATTTCATACTAATTTTCAAAGTGTTAAATAAAATATCCTAGAATGAACTGCTTCTAGAAGCTGCTTTAAAGAGTGTTATACATCTTCTAAAAATTTCACTTTCAACACTATTTTTCCATTTTATTTGTCTACAAAAACTATCACCTATCACATCCTTACTCCGTACCCATTATACTACCTCAGTATTCCAATACAAATGGTACAAAAACAGTGCATTATTCAGAAGCAAAAATCAGCTCGAGTAGCTTTTCGTGCTACTAGCTTACCGAACGTTTCCCTCACAACCGACCGATCTCTTCCGATGTTGTGATTTACGAGCTGTTGAGCACGGGATGCCAGATAAGGGCAAAGGGTAGCCGCAATTAGGCCGTGCAACGTGCTCCCGAAAATGCCCGATACGATCGGAGGGAAAACGCCAACGAAACCACCATTAACAGGTGAAAGTAGTACTTGAGCGGAGCATCATTATTGGTTCGGTGAAAGGTCAGTGAAACGGCACACTGGGTCGGTGTCGGACAATTCGGGTTCTTGGGCACAAGAAGTGGCGCTCAGGTTCCGGAGGGTATTATCGTCAGATTGAGGTATTTCTTCCTATTAGCTGCTTATTTATAACGCACCGTAATTCTTGGAGAGTCAAATGAAGAAAGCTGCCGAAGCTTCAGCTAAGCTTCGATTTGGCGGGGAAGATAAAATCATTCCTTTTTGGCGTTTATTTCGAACGACCGCGCTTGGGATCAGAAGGAACCTCTTATCCCGTTGCTATTTGATATCTTATCCTACCAGTGCAATAGGTCTCTTTACTGGGAAAGGAATTAATTGCAGAGGATTTAGTTATCATCGGAGTGTTCATTACACGTTTTGTCGTTCTTCGAAAAGCAACTGAATTGTCGGTCGAAATCTCACAGTGACAGTGGACTGAATGACTTCAATTTGGTTGCAAAATTTCTCATCCTCCAGATTGAAAATCTCTTCTTGAGTTTATGAATTAAAAATCGCAGCTGAGAAGTTGGACTCTTTGATTAAATACCCTATCTTTTCTTATGTACTATCTTCGAATTTAGATAGTCTCCTCAAACTATTACCGATTGGACACGAAATCCAACCAAAACTTCAAACTTACTTCAAGTAGGCGCTGCTAAACAAAAAATGTACCAGAACCAAGATTTGTTATTTGTGTTAGTTTGAAATCACATCAAATGTCGCTAATACTGCAATTACAAATCTCATTCAGCTTTCTGGTGAATCTTAAGCATGAAACATGCACGATGAGAAAACTACCTAATCTTATCCAGAGTAACTACTCACAGACCATCTCCAATTGCCACGGGTTGATGCGCAGCTTTCGGCGCATTACAACTTGCTGACGAATTACCTGAGCAGCTGAGCGCACCGGTTGTTTATATTTGATGAGCCAAGTCTGCCGTCAAGAACCGTAAGTTCTTGTCCTCTTCTCACCCCTTCCACCTCCTCCCTACCACCTCTCCCACGTTAGTGTACTTCGATAAGCACCGAACACGACTTGATGAAAAGGATTAGCAAGAATTATGTTGAAACTTTCGACGGTAAAGTAGAGGTTTTCAAGATGGGTTTGTAAAGTTTTCACTTCACCGTACTTCTGCGAAACTTGCCCGACACTAGTCGTCACCCCGTCACGTAAACAACGGCCAGTATCTAGTGATATTTTAAAAGGGCCATAAGTTGCGAGGCGTTGAAAATTAAACTAACTTTTTTGATTTATGCATTGCAGCTTTGGTTCTGGAGAAGTTTGCGGGTTGGACATGAATCCAGCAGATGGATGCTTTTAAGCCATTAATTTACCTTCGTGGTTTGCGGTTTGGTAAAGAAAAGGAGCGTTAGTTAAATGATGCAAAACATGTGCGCGAGAAGATCACATAGATCATAGTAGCTCATAGCTTCTCGCGGTTTTTTCATGTTGTATAATTTCAAAAAGTATGAACAAAAATTTAGAATAAAACTTTTATTCATTTTGGGAACAACGTCGTTACAAAATATTGTTAAAATGTTTATTAAAACACATATTGCATTCTCTAACAATCATCAGGTGACGTTGTAATGGTTTGAACTCAACACATCTACAAAAAAATGATCCTCGAGTAACTGGTCAACATCTTCAAAATACATATTCACCAAATGGAATTCTACACCCAGACAACATTGAAATAAATATTCATGACAGATTTTACGACCGGAGAGGGATTCTTATGGATTGCCGGCTCAGTATTTGATACTGAATTTTTCCAAAAGTATACCAGCAAATTTTCCAGTGATCTATTGGTTTGCACACATTCTATGTTAGCACAGTTTAACATGCGAGCTGTAGAATCCATATTTGAAAAGTTTCATGCATTCGGTTGGCAACAGAAAAACATGAATACAAATATGGAAACATTTCACCAGGAGATTACCTTCTGAAGGACCATAAAAACTCTAGCCACAAATATGCAGCGGCGATCAATAAAAATGCTAATGAGAAATGAAAATGCAGCCTCAAATGGTACTCGTAGGATTTAACGATACAGGTTTTTCGATTTACTTTATCAAAGAGGAAAGGAATGGTACGCGCTATGTGAGAGGGGATGCAATAAACACTTCGTAACGCAAATGCACGTTGAAGTGCTTCGTCTTAGGAAGTATCTCAATGAGATTCATTTCATGCTTGACCGAACATCAATAGGTTCAATTAATACAAAATCCTACTTCAAACGTCTTTCTTTTCCATTTCATTGAATGTCCTACGATTGAAAGCTACTGTTATGAAGGGTGGCTAGTTGCGTTTAGTTGGGTACCAAAGCATTTCAGAATATGGAACTGTTAAAACAGTTACATTTAATAAGGGATTCAAAGCCGCAGAAAAATTAAAACCATGTAAAAATACCTCAAATGTATGCATTTAGTAACTTATTATAAAAAACACTGATTTTATTTCTGCAATTTTTTTTTTCACTTAATAATACCAAAACTTTCAAAATATTCCTAGCAAATGGCTTTACTAACAACACTATAGTGCTAGTTAATTCCATCTCTCTGTCACAGATTGCTTACTAAGACCGTCTGTTATCAACGGTCCGAACGAAAGTTTCAACAATCAGCAAAATCAGAAAACTTTCCCCACCTCCTCACCTCTGACCATCGTACCGTATTTCGGTCACGAATTCGGCTGCAGTTTTTCGATACTCCGTCTGTTACGTCTGCGGCCAGCGAGTGTCCAGCCAACTTTTCGCCTGAATGCAGCGTGGATTCAATTGTGCAGGAAATTGAATTCGGATGTCGTCCTGATGCCGACAAACGCGCTTCAAACCCGCAAAACTGAGGCGAACAAACTTTGTATTTTTATTTAGAACCATTAAGTGGCTTATCATCGGTTCAGCTTTGCTCGAAAGGTTTGCGATACCTTGGGTTGACTTTTATCAATTTCACTTTAGATTTTCGGAAGGAAGCTAGTTCCAAAAAGGTAACAGTAAAGGCAAGATAAAAACAAACAAATTCCTCGTAAAGTGATTTCTCTCGCACTGCACCTGGTGAGCGTTTATGAAAAATAAATCCATTTTTGGAAATGGGAAATGAAAATGGCACAGCTCGTACTATTCACAATTCAATCGAAGTTTACAAAAAACGATTCAGCGAATCTCTTTAGGCCCGTCCGATTTCCCACTGGTGTCCTTCAGGGAATGGGGGCCCTTTTGTTTTGTTGGCCCAGTTGGTGAAGCAAGCACTCGAAATATGATAATTTATTTTCTGTTATGCTACCCGAACAACCAAAAGTCGCTATAGGTTATCGTGCGGCGAGGCGTGAGTTGTAAGTTGCTACACAACTGCAAGAAGCAGGCGCAGAAAACAAAAGGTTCCCAAACAAACTTACACACCATTGCTATTCCCAGATCAACGAGTGATAAGGTCGGAAAGAAATGGGGGAAGATTATTTTTACATCATTTCCCAAACCCGATAGGAAACAAAAAAAAAAAACAAAACCTGCGGTTCAACAAGCGCAAACGGCACAAAACAAAAACTTTTTGTCATTAGTTGCAGTTCGATAAATTTCCCCGGAACCATATTTTGAGTTCGTCCTTTCGGGTACGATCGCATAAACTTTTCGCTTTTCTTTGCGCTCCGTAACTGATTTTCTGTTTCCAATCACAATCCTCGCACGGGATCGGTTCTTCGGAATGAGAAGGACATTTCCATTATGCATGAAATGGCACAAACAAAAAAAAACGCCGGTTGCTTGCATCGCTACTAACGATGTCGTCGAGAGGGGAAACTTTTGCCCAAATGTCGTTTGTTTTGTTATTTTATTTACTACCGCCAGCTGCCAGTCTGCTAATGATGGCCGGTAATGTGATGCCAATGTTTGGCAGTGGCCGAGATATTCGAGCGGCATAATTTTTGCACTAAATTTAGCATGTTTTTTTTTCTCGGTCCAACCGGTTTATCTCGTTAGCGGTTGATATTTTAATTAGTGGTTAATTTGGGTTTAATCCCAGCTGTCGCTAAATGCGCAAGTTGATGACCGCAATTAGGAGCACAAATAATTGTTAATTGGTAGTGTAAATTACGCTCTTTGGTTACTTTCCGATATAGAACATTGAAGTAAAAAAAAACACAATAATTGTGATTGTTTCTAATTATCTCGTGGAACGAAACTGAATGTAACTGAAATCGATTTCTTACAAAATTATGAGAGTTTTTTATGTATTAACATAACAGATAATAGATTAGAAATATGACTTAAATTCACACCACTTTTTAGATAACTGATATTATTTACTTTTTTGATTACAGATTATTCTTTAAAAAACATTTTTTTCGTAAGAATATGCTCATTTGATCCAACGTTCAGAGACTCTAAAGTTCTTTAATCATGTTTTCTCGTACAGCGCAATAAAGAACCTCTTTTAAAACTGCCTTTCTCCGTTCTCACAACCGATTGAACCTCCCGTACGAAGTTGTATTCATTCACTTCCCACCGGTTGTGTTGCTTCTCGCACGTCCTTGTTTTGTGTCTCAATCATTTTCGTGCCACCTTATATGACCCTCCGCAAAGCAGCAAGGTGCCCAGTTTTGTGGTTTCCTGCTGCAAACAGGCCGCGACACGGGGGGATCGAGCTTAAATTGAAGGCGAAAGAAAGATGATTAAAAAAATTACGACCCTCAATGAAAGTGAAAATTGCCGAGTTCGTTCCATCGCGCTTTCCTTCCCCACCAGCAGTTAAGAAAGTCGTTAAGCGTTGCCGGTGGCAGAACTGCACGTGGCACGGATGGAGGCATGAGGTTATACTTATTTTCGACTCCGATCGTTTAGCCAAAGTGTTCTTGTTTTTCTCATCGCTCGTTTACTGGACGAGGAGAAAGCGAGGGGGGAGCGGGAAATGCAGCTAGAAAAGAAACACAATAAAGCCCACCTGTTACCAGGTTACGACCGTGGTTCAGTGGAATGAGTTATGTGGCACGGCGGCAGCGGCAGCTCCATTCAAACCGGCGGCGAGCCAGCGAGTTTATTGAATTATTATTTCACCACCATAAGGTTCGTGGCACTTCGCAACTGTTAATGCGATTGCTTGCCGCCCGTATTGTGCTTGTACGGGGCCGATTCTATGGTGATATATTCAACACCGCTGACAGTGGGTGGGATATTTTTGCCCGTGCCGGTCTTTTTCCCGGACGCTTAGAAGTAATATATTTTTGATAATCTCATCACTGACCGCGTCACCATGGCATGACCGGTGCGAGAAGCTGAAGGTCAAATTTCAAACACTAAATAGCTTCTACACATTTCATATTTCATTTGGAGAATTGGAGAGAACGTTTGCCATTTAAATTTAATGTAAAATATATCCATACAACGTGCATCTCACTGATAGCTGAGATGAATTTTAACACTAAAGTCAGTAAAAAAAATATATATATATATATATATCATGATGATGATAATAAAAAGTATCATTGTCACTATGTGGTAGTAAAATATAATCGAGCTGCATTTAGCGTGTAGTATATTATTGCATTTAGCATATTTTTATTGATTGCATTAAGCTGCAATCAACACTTCTATTTGCATACTTTTAGGCGCTTATGCAATCGTGATATCAACCAGTGGCAACTGCTCGAAATCGCTCGGCGAAATTTTCTGTCAAATTCCATACAAAATTTGACAGAACGCGATTAATCGCGCGTGAACCGATATGCCTACACGTTTTGTACCATATATTTTCTCTTTTTGGAGATAATGTTCGAGAAAAAAAAATACAGCCTAACTTATTGCAACCGCTTTTTAACGTCCAATAATAGAAAAATAAGCCTTTCCTACAATGTTGCGAGTCCGTTAAAATTGCCTCCAGTTCATTGCGTCTAATCAACATCATCACCCCGCGCCGCATTTCAGATGTCGATTCCGTGCACATAACGCACCTTTCGGTGCCGCGAGTGTACGTGCTAGATAATTACCATCACCAGCGGCACCAGGAGCACCGAGAGTACCATCAGCTCGTGCGGAACCGGCTGCAAACGCACCAACCGGACGATCCGTACGAGCAGAGCGGCGAGCTGCGGGCCCCGGATCCGGCCGCCCATCTGGTGCTGGACTGCGAGTACGTCATCGAACCGCACGAGACCGGGTTCGTGCTGAAGTGGCTGCACAACGACGTCCCGATCTACCAGTGGATCCCGCCGCACCGGAGCCCGTCAAGCCTGAACCGGATGCGGGATCACGTCAACCGGACGTTCACCGTCGGCAACGAGGCGATGCACAAGCACCGGGCGCTGGCGCTGATGCATCCCGGGCCGGACTTTGCCGGCAAGTACAGCTGTTCCGTGCATACGTTCCAATCGTTCGACATCAAGTCGGCCGAGCTGGCCGTGCTCGGTAAGGGCAGGCGAGATTAGTGTCCAACCGTTTTCTTCATTAAACGTTCCTTTATGTGTGTTCCTTTTCTCCCACTCTCTCTCTTTCTCTCTCTTTCTCTCTCTTGCTCTCTCTCTCTCTCGCTCTCCCGGGTAGTTCCCGAGTCCGGGTTCGTGCTGAAGTACTACCGGAACCTGAGCGATTTGGTGACGGTCATCTGCAGCGTGTACGGCATATTCCCAGCGCCGGAACTGTCACTGTGGATCAACGACTACCGGCTGGAGAACGGCACCATCAACGAGCTCCCGGTGGCGGACGGTTTGTACGATAGCTCGATAAGCGTGCAGCTGGTGCTGTACGAGTCCCTCCAGCCGGACGATGTGATCAAATGTGTGCTCGCCGTTCCCGGCACCGAGTACCGGCGGACGAAGGAGACCGTGTTTGTAGGTGCGTAGGACCGGTCCGATCCTGCCTGTCACCGAATGACGGCAGGAATTGATGATTTAATATCGATTTTCCATTTTTCTTCCCGCAGATGTAAATAGCAGACCGTTCGGGGAGTCTAACTCCATTCTCGATCCGTTCGGGACGGCGTCCTACGGTAGCAGCACGGTGAAGGTTTCACCGGCGTCACCCACCAGCACCACCGCCGTTACGGAAACGACGGAAACAACGACGCCGGAGGCCGTTTCCACCACCAAGGCGACCGTCAGTCAGCAGCTGCCGAGCTCGTCCGCCGTCGCGGGAACGACGGCCACCGCGAAAGACTCCCTCCGGCCACAGATTCCGTCCGTCATACGGTTGCGACCGACGGCCAGCTCGACCCGCGTGCTGACGGTTCAGCAATCCAACACGGTCGAGTCGGACGAGATAATGAACGTGCTGGACTTCAAGGAGCTGCTCAACGAGAATCTCCTCTACAACAGCGGGGCGGCACCACGGTTAGGTAAGCACCCTTGCCGGAGCGATTGATGACCGATGAAAAATTCCACCTCCACCGGGCTTTCACGATCCTCCGGTGAATTATTAAGACGCCACTCGTTACGGTCATAAAGTTTATTGGCATCGGGAATCAATCATACGGTGGGTTGTCCCACCGCTGGGACCGCTCGGACAGCAGCCATCCCGGCGCAATGGGTAATTGCATACCAATCGAACTAATTGCCCGGAGCCTAAAGTGTGCCCCAGGGTTCGCAGGCACCGGAGACTCCCGGCGCTCTCTCTCGACTAAAGCTTACGACCGTCACTCTGCTGCATTCGTTATGCGGTTTTGTGGTAATAATTGATTAAAACGAGCGCAATCCATCGCCTGCCGGTAGTTTGCTTGAACCCCACCTGGGAACGGTGAATAGCTCTGTGTGTGGTTTGAAAAATTCATCAACTTGCTAATTTGTCGGTCTACTGAAAACTGCAGACCATTCACCAACACTACAGGCGCAAGCTTGCGATGAATGAGACGGTACTGACGGTTTTCATCGACAACATTTTTAGAACGGTTTTGCAAATATTTTTCAACAATAGTTTCCAATTTTGTATCATATCTATTTGAGGTAGAAAAGAATAATTAATCCTTAAATGTGCGAAGCTGTGTTGACTATGATCGACATGGAGATTTTTTTTGTGAATCTCATTCAGAATCTTTCGATGGAATATATCTGGTGAAAGATTCACGAGCATTTAAACATTAATATAACATCGTTTCTTTTTAAACGATTTATCTACGTTCGTGTTAGTATAATCGGTTTAGATTTTTGGGTATTGTGAGAATTTTAAGGTGATTAATTCTTAGACTACAAGAAGTTGGGAACACATAAAAATTGTGTTGAATCGAGAAAGAACAGGGTTATAGTTTGAAAAATGCGTTAAATGTTAAACTATGTGTAGTTTTTCTTCAAATTTTGGTGCACAATCAACGTTTGATATTGACATTTTTATTAAAGTGTTACGAACGGATAGAAATTTCGCTATTCGTTTCGTTTTCTGTCAGTCACCGTACCGCAGAGAATAAAAAAAATCCACTTCTTATTTTGCACTCTACCTAATGCGTGCCGCTCCGTTCTGAAGGAGCTGAAAGTTTTCTAATCGTACATGGCGTTCCGCTGGTTATGAGAGCCAGGAAATTAACACCTCCATGCCGTACAAACAGCGGAACAAACGAACCATGCCACCACACGCCGGGTAGTAAGCTATTTGGTTCAATTTACTGCCCGTATCCGGTCGGCCGGTCGGTGGCTGCTGTTCTCATGTTCTGCTGCAATATTAACTCTCTACGTTGTAGCATTTTTTGTTAACATTTGCTCTCGCTTGAATCGAAGCACGGTGGCGATCGTACAAAATGGTGGCGCTTTCACTTCATTCTACTCCATGCTTGGCTGCACGGCGTAACATAACCTCACATCCGGCGCTCGGTTATTGTTTCGGACGGTCATCACCTTTCCTATTTTATTGTGTTTTTTTTTTCTCTGTTTCCCCTTACTCCCGAACATTGAATGAATATTGTTCCCGTTGCCTACTTTCCTATAACCACGCAGGACTACTTCACCGGTTGCGGTTTGTGGTTTTGGTTACGAGCATGCCGCTGCTCGTTACTGGCCACATGATGGCAACGCTTCGCCGATGGCAGATGCATGGATCGTAATCCTACTCCGTCACCCGACCGGCTCTCAAGCAACAGGAGGCGGTGGATGACGGTAGTCTCGGAAGACTTATGACGACGGCCTA
Organism: Anopheles farauti; assembly: GCA_000473445.2. Classification (NCBI taxonomy): domain Eukaryota; kingdom Metazoa; phylum Arthropoda; class Insecta; order Diptera; family Culicidae; genus Anopheles; species Anopheles farauti. The sequence continues at coordinate 8,562,104 of KI915045.1, forward strand.
GCGATGGAAGTCAACAGACACACACACAGATACAACACATCCAACCCGGAAACCAAACGCTTCTTTATTATGCTGGAAGTCGACAGCTGGAAGGACTGCTTTTGTAGGTGGATACGACGCTCGATGCGCTTCCGGGATGAATATTGGTGTGCGCGTTGAGACGGTATTGGTATTGAGAGAGCAAAGTAATACAGCTACGACGAAAACGATCGGAACGGACTGAGGCAGCTCCGGTGCGAACGGAAATGGATCGCTTCTTTTCTTCCTCTCTATAAATATCTATCTCCCCCTTTCTATCTCCCTCTTTCATTATCATCCAAAAGCGGTCTTAATTGGATGCCTCGACGAAAGACTAGGTGAACGAAGGAGCAGCACGAAGAAGCATACCCAATAATTCTCACACGGAAACCGAAGAGAATAAGAAATACGTATACATAGCATGAAAAGGATGTTCTTCTCAGCGGATACGCTGTTGAGACGCCAGCGGAACATGATTGACATAAAAAAGAAAAGAAAGTGTAGAGTATCGATGTGTTGCCAAAGTAGATAAGAAACCAGAGAAGAAACTCGCGCAAACTAAGGCACTATTGAAAACGAAGCAGAACCTTTAGGTAGAAATAAATTCGAGCGAAACACGTGGCTATAAACTATAGTACTCTACTCTTGCGGTAGGATTTGGGTTTTGTGTCTCGGAGAGCTGCGCCTACATGTATACAATGCTTTTTAGCTTAAATATTTTCCCCAAAAAATTAATTTTAATTTTAACAATCTTGCTTTGGAGGTTAATCGAATCATCTGAGCTCTCTTTTCATCGTTGTGAACTTGTATACATAACTTTTTTATTTGAATAAAATATGTTATGCTACTTCAAAATTCAACGACATAAAATTCGAACATTTACGACTCATAATCCTTTAGTAAAGAAAATGTTTCCGCTAATGCAATAGAATTACTAACATTGCATACCTTTAGGCGCATACAGTATCTAAACCAAATTGTTTTTTTTTAAACTATCTATATTGGATAAATTTCTATACATAATAACAATAATTTTCTATACAATTTCTTTTGCACTAGTTATTAAAGATTAAATAAGAAAAATTAAAGACAATACGGTGAAGTTTTGGAATAAAAACAATGAGATTAATCAATGCACGAAACGCTTCAATCACAGCGTAGGCGCTATTTCGTCTTAGCATCCTATATTTTTTAACCTTTGCGTTTAATGTTGTAATGCCCATTTGCCTTTAATTCGTATTTTAATAAGTTTTCAATATTCTTTTCACGTACAAAGTCAACCAAAGTCTTACATTTCGACGCTACGATATTCACAGGACACTGCAAAATTTTGTAAATAAAAACGCTGCAAAATAAAAGGAACCGAGCTGACGAGAGCAAACGCGTGCAGAGAAACGGAAGCCTCTTCTTTTGTCTCTCTCGCACATGCACATGCAAATCGTGCGCTAGTCCAAAACATACCATACAACAAAACTGATAATAATAACGAAATGCCGAATGATGTTAAAATATAGCAACTGTGAACTGAACCGTAAACCTCGTTCGATGGTTTGAAAAGCAAATCGAAAGAAAAGTGTCTTCTACCGTAAGCGAAGGGTAAGTGTAGCAGGGTAACAAACCCTAATCCGAACACGTCCTATGTAAACACGGTAAACAGGTAGACCCCTCGAAAAGAGCCTAAGAAAGTTAGAAAATCAAAAAGCGCTTTTGGCGTAATGTGCTAGCTAAATATTGACTCTAAAAACAAGGTGGAAAATGGAACCCTTTTCGGGTTTTTATACATACCGTTTGTTTGTTAGCTGTTAAACTGATTACTTTAAGTGTGCGAAATCCGTCCGTAAGTGGGATATTTGGTGAAAAGAGTGGTACAGCAGTAGCATTATGTCATCATGAAACGCGTCCAATCCGAATAATAGACACATTAGCAGTTTTCACTTTCTTCACATGAGTAGTTTTCTTCGCATTTCACGATATGGTAAAAAGAAAAAACAATCATCTTGCCCTGGCTGGGTGTTTGTGTGTATGCTTGCACCATACTGATGGTAAATATGAGTTCCGCAGAACACATTTTGGAGGGAGAACTGATCAAAAAACCTTCCAAGCACGAGATGGCCACCTCAGTTTCGTTTGTAGAAGAAGTCGTCGATGCGAAGGGTATCACAGGTGAAGTTGAACAACTTCTCGCACTGGACGGAATTGTTCCAGTGGCGATGGCTGCTTGCCTCGCGGCAGTTGCTCAGGTAGCAGCCACCGCGTGTCTCCAGCTTCGGTGAAATCGCCGCATAAACGACGGTACGCGAACCTTCCTCCGGGCTCTTGAACAGCAGGGCCCGAATCCACGGAATGTAGGTGGTGCTCGAGTGCTCGAACAGATCCGTATTGACCACGCCCGGGTGAAGCGAGTTGGCCAGTATCGGCAGTCGTTCTTCCTCGAACATCAGCGTCAGGTATTTGGCAAACAGGACCTGGGCCAACTTGCTCTGGTTGTACGCATCCGCTGGGTAGTAGTTTTTACTGCGGTTAGAAACAAACGGTTTTGTATTAAACATCGACGTGCGGTTGGATGAGATTGTTGTTGTTGTGCCCTACATTTTATTGATGTCGTTGTAATCGATTTCACCAATCTTGTGCACACAGGACGACACGTTGACCACGCGCGCCTTGCACTCCGGCGTGCCAGCTGCTTTCAGCTGTGGCAGCAGCAAATGCGTCAGCAGGAAGTGCCCGTAATAGTTGATGGCCATGTGCGACTCGAAACCCTCGTCGGTCAGCTTGAACGGTACGCTCATAACACCGGCTAAGAGAGAAAGAGTAATGTTGATGGTGTGATTATTTGTTGATTGGTGGAAGGTTTGTGTCTTTGCGAACACAAATCGTGGAAGGTTTGTGTCTTTGCTAACAGCTGGCAAATTATGTATGATTTCATAGTAGAAATAATTATTGCTACAACTTTCTTTTTCAAACTCAATCCAGTAACAAAGGCCTCCTCGTCTCTTACGTTTGCCACACACTAACCATTGTTGATGAGGAGATGGATTTTGTCAAACTTAGTCTTGATCTTCGCAGCAAACTCGCGCACCGACTTCATGTTGCCGATGTCGAGCTGTTCGTAGTGCAGCTTGCAGCTGCCGGGCGGAATATTGACGCGCTCCAGATAAGCTTCCACCGCCTTCCGGGAATCGATCGGATTGCGAACGCCTACGAAAAGATGATGATGGAAAGAACATCTTTGTAAATACGGGGCGTGAAATGAGTCGTGTGTGTGTGCGGTGTGGGTTCTCTTACCAAGAATGATTTCGATGTCACACTCGACCAACTTCTTCACGATGCGTAGACCAATGCCTCGGTTTCCGCCGGTGATGAGAGCAATCTTGCCGGGCTGTTTGTAAAGCTCTGAAAAAAAAGAAGCAGCAATAGGTATGTTAGATTTAGAACCTAAGCTTAAACATTTAGATGCCAAGCGAACAGCTGAAATATTTCACCACAAATTCCACACTTTCAATAAGAGAATAGAAAACAATCAAACCAAAAAAAAAGGAGGAAAAAAAATCTCAGCACAATTTGATCCATAGAACATGCTGTCTCCGTCGGTGCCGTTCTGCTTTTAGCCTGCATGCAAAGAGGAATGAAAGCTGGTAACAGCTGCCTAGTGCTGATTAAAAATAGCACACCGGATGAGGGGTGGATAAAAAAAGGATCCATTCGATGGATCACACAACGGGAACCACAAAACATCCGGGAACCAGATGGTGCCGCAAGCCGACGTTGCTCGTACCTGATCAAGCCGCATGCAGCAGCCTCCTCTGTGTACGGTTTTATAATTGAATCCAAATAAATGGGCCCCCAAATTCGCACGCATACACGGGCAGTTTTTTTTTGTTGCACGAGCGTGACATCTTTTTCCTGCTCTGTTTGTTATCACACCCTGCCTGCGTTTGCTCTGGTACGAACCGAATTTCAATCGATACGAGGAAAATTAAAATTTTAATTCCTCATCAGGTGCAGGTGGAGGTGAAGGCGATAAGGCGTATCGTCGCCGGTGCTTGCAAATGAAGAGTGAGTGACAAAAAGGACACCGTTCTGTGCGCACTCACAAAGGCCCACCTGCCCCGCATGGAAGACTTCTTTTTATTGGAATTTTTTCGCACACAAAAAAAGAACTTAATTGAACTAAATAATGAAAAAATGCATGTGGACTGTGAACGGTTAAAAATTTAAGATTGCGTCGGTGGTTGCTATGGAAATGGTCGGATATTTGTCACCTCAGGGAAATTTTCCATCGAAATGGGATGAAATACTGATCGGGTTCTGTAGTAGGCTGCAATAAAAACGGGCTTTTTAAAACAAAAGCCAAATACCTATCGCCCGAATTGGACGTGCGAGTGTGGTTTTTATTTCTACAAATGCGTTTTTTTGTGCATTATCTCACTTCAAATATATATCCCACAGTGTCAATTTCAGTACGTGTTTGTGTTGGTCCTTTTTGTTGCCCCGGTTCGCGTAATCACACAGCGTGCGCTAGAGTAGATGCGGTGAAAATAAGTTCCAATTTGATGTTCCATGAAGCGGCCCTGGTTGCGAGTGTGGCGTAAAACTCGTGTCGCCCGCTATTTGAAGCTTAATGTTGCTGCTTTCGCACATCGTATCGATGCATTCCAATGAGCTTCGTCAAATAGATGGGGGAGAATAAAGCCATAAAAAAAGTGGACGGAGAGCAAAAACATAAAAAATTCTTTATGAACTTTATCGCGTAACAAGGTGTGATTATTTTCACCCCCAACTGCTGCTGCGTTTGCTGCTGTTGCAGGTATCCCATTCATTTTTATGAAAGCGCATTATCGGGACGAAACGGAGCAAAACCAGCAACAGCAAGCGAAGGGAGGTTCCCTTCCGGACGGCGCATATAATACTCTTAAAGTGTTAGTACTTTTTGTGTCCAGTTTCAATTGAAATATTTTCTCTTCATTTCGTTTGATTGGAAATGGAAGTCTTTGCGACAAAACAATTATTTCCAGCTTTTGTATTCAAATGGAGCTTGCGAATTTGTCACAAGTGATGTCATTGGCAAACGTAATTTTTAAAATATGTCAAACCATTTTAAAATACAAAAAAAATTATTTTATGCGGGAACGAGACGTAAATGAACACTCCTGCTGGATATAGGATTCCGTCCTTCGTACGCGAAGATCGCCACAAACCACTCTCCAGGGGAAACTTTCCGAAAACCGATAAGCTTGTACAAATCTCGCATGGAAAACCAATAGCCGGTAGGAATAAAAAGGAACTGACGGCACACAAAGGATGATCGGGATGATTCCGAAAGGGCGGTGCATTGGGATTGGCTTGTAGGCCTTCGGCAACAGGTGTGTTTAAACCACCCCGAAGCGTAAAAAATGAGGCTAAATGGCCAAAGATTATAACCTTCGAGTGGAAAGTTTCCTTCTTTGAGCGGAAATTCGACCGACATTTCGATCAATTAGAGATACCAGCTCATAATTGTTATAACATGTAAAAATGTATAGTTTCTAGCGGCGATGGACTAGATTTTTACTTTATTTTTAAAAGGTCTTTATCAAATTAGTTTGATCACGTTAAAAATTTAACTAAAGAAATGTGGATAAATTATTCTCCAAGCTGTTCTTTTGAATGATAAAAAAAGATAAAAATGATCAATCACATCCTTTTTCACATCACATCCATGTTTATGTTAAACATGAAAAACCCAAATTCCGAGGTTGAATAGGAATAATTTCCATTATCATCAAAAATCGCGATTTTATAAAAATGTTGTAGCTCTTTATGGCGAAATACCAGAAAGCTGCATTGGTGGTGTACCTTAAATTATAATAAACTTTAAAATACTATACACATTCATATTACCTTCATGGTATAAAGCTCCAATGTTAGTTTGTTAAAAATTGTAACGAATTTAATGACAAAAAAATCTCAAATCCCCAACAAAGATCCCAAAACTCTTGCAACGGCAGCGGTGACCGGCGAAACCAAGCAACGTTCGATTTTGCTCAAATCATTTTTCTCGATTAAGATTAGCCATTGCCACCGCCGGGACCGAGCAAATCCCAGCACACAAAGCCAGCCTCGTGCATTTGCATGCCTACCGGCGAGGAGGGCTAAAGTAATATCCTTGTGTCTGGTAGCCGCTGGCGGAAGTGCAATTTCCGCAACACCGCTGGCGCACGGCGAAATATGCAACAATAACAAAAAAGGGCAGTATTTTAAAAAATGTGTCCAGCTCCATTCCATTCAGAGCCGACCGGGCTGGATAAGCTACCGGGGGTGCGAGGGCATAAAAGCACTCCTTTAATTTGCTCCAGCACGGGAGGCTACGGGAACGCCCGGGGGAGGGCGAGTGCAAATCCGTGCAACCGTCGTTGGGAGATTGGTACCGGATTGTGGTACCGTCGCCAGAGCAGAGTAACCAGGATCATTTCATTGGTTTCCGGTTCCGAGGCGGGTGGCGTTCTTTCCTCCTTTTTATCCTACACCACTAGCTAGCTTCTGCCTTTGCCGTTTCCATTTGCCAGCGTTTCGCGTTCGGTATGTGTCGCGTTGGGAATTGGCTCGATTTTCCCTCGCCCTGTGACCGGGGGGGGGGGGGGTTTCGCTGCTTAATGAAGCAGCCGGGGAGAGTGCGTCGTGCCGATGGATGCCAACATGGATGTCACGGCAAGCGGCAAAAGTCAGACCGTGTAGTCCGATTGGAGATGGAGCGAGAGAAGGAAAAAAAATGGCACAGAAATGCGAAAACGAAAATTGTGCAATTAATTTTGCATTTAACAAGGCTCTCACGCACACACACACACACACACACAAACACGTCACCAGCACCACGAAAGTCACACACACCGGAACGAGAATCCGGTCCAGTCAGTCGTCCGCCCGGCAAATGATTGTTTAATCATCGCGGGATTCGTGTTCCTGTGAATGCTTTGATCGTATCGCACCGATCGTGCCAATCGAAAAATGTGCCCCTGCTTTAAAGCCCCCGGGAGAGGGAGAATGTTGGGGGGGGGAAACCCCCGTGGAAAGCAGGGGGTAAAGAGCTGATTTACAGCTGAGGTTTTGGTCATCATTTGGGGTCGGATTTTTTTTCTGTTTCATTTTAAAATAAAACCCCAAACGGGACTGTATTGGGATGAAAAATTGATTCAATCAATTATGATACGGCTAGAGGGAGCGGGCGAAATTTCATGTTAATCGGAAAAGAATTCCAATTCCAATTCGTGCGCAACACCGTTGGTGTGGAACGCACCGAAGAATGTCCATTAACAGTGCACTCAAAAAAATACACACCGGACGAAGACTTTCATCGAGAGCCATCCGGAGCGGGGAGGTTTGGCGATAAATGACCGTCGGTGGGGTTGGAGTTTCACAATGCGTATTTCGCTGAATGTTGTTTGCTGAAATGTACAGCGTGCGCTGGATAAATGCACCGCGTTTTTGTAGCACAATACACTTTAGGGGATAGTCTACTTGGGTGGATTAAAAAATAGTATCTTTTGAAGAATGTTTTACATAGGGATTTATAAATATATCAGCAAAATATGACAGGAAATATATGGGTAAACTAATAATATTTGCTGTCAGAAATAAAAAAATAACAAGACAAAACGAATCAATAAAATACAGTTTTTAAATAAAATATAATAAAAACACATTGAATACAATATGGTTTCCAATTAAGCTATCTCATAAAACGTGGGGTATTACAAACATTGAAACAATAACCAGGATGAAACTTTTCAGGGTTGAAGAGTTGTTAAATGCGTTCCGTGTATTTAAAAAAATCATAAAAAAAACTAACTTCAAAAACATTTGAAATGATTTTCAGAGAGTGCGAGATCTTTCTGAAAATTATATGACATCATTTAAAATACCGTACACTAGTGAGGTGAGGTAAACACTTATGACAACATATTTGTCAAACTGACACAGTATACTACTCCCTGAATGACTTGTGCGAATGCATTTTCGCTCGCCGGGACGAGTCGGAAGAAAACAACCCGGGGAAGCGAAACAACAAAGTGTAACGCCGTTATCGGTATTCAACGCGAGCATCGAGCGGATGTAAATGAAGATCGCGAACTTCGTGCGGACGAGCGGAATACGGAGCAGTTCGACAGTTTGCTCACCGCCGACCATTTCGATGCATTTTTCCTCGGCACGACTATCGAATAATTAAATCTTCACCACGTTCATCCCCTTCGATGTTTTAGGTGGGTTGGAGGGGTGGGGAGGGATGGGCGCATGCTTTGTTAGGGTGAAACGCTACGCAAGCGAGAATTTCTTGTCGTCGGATTCTATTCGAAGATAGTAGCGAGAGTTCGGAAAGAAAGCAATAGCCACCACTCGTCGATTAATTGCAAGCGGGAGCAAACTAGATCGGGCTGCCTTTTTACGATTGGGTTTGTAATTTGCGTCTCGTTCAGCAGGATTCCCTGTTTTGAATACATCATCAGTGTCTTTGCAGTTGCCGTTGTGTGCTTTGTTCCAATTAATCACAGCATTGCCCTTTATTGAATCAGGCTTTTGTAAAATAAAGCGGAGGCTGTGGGAGTATCTTAAGGGTTGTGTTATTTACGAATAAAAGTCCGTCATATAATGAGAAAAGAATATATCCGTTTTGTAGAAGTGTTTGATGCGAAAACGAAAAAGATGTTGTGAATTGTTTTAAGATTAGAAATTAATGACTTTCAGAAATTCCATACAAATTTGGAAGGAATTACAAATTAGAAGAGAATCAAAAACAACCCAAATACAACATCGAAAGGAGAAGATAAATTTATCGTCACATACATTGAAACTAACGACAGTTCAACATAAAATGAACATTTTTAAACTATTTTAAGATAGATAACTTAAGAAACAATAATCAAAAATTTGGGAAGAAATCGATAGTGTTATGAAGTGTCTAAAGCAAACTTTTCTTTGTTTCCTCGTTTTCACTAATTATTTGACAGATAGGGCTTTCAGATGAAATATTTCCTTCAGATCAAATATTTCACTTTAAGATGAAATATATGAAAATATTTCAGATATATTTATTTCCAATTAATTCCGATTTAAAACGATGCAAAAAATAACATTAATCTCGGATAAACTGTTATTTTTCAAATTCACGGAATAAAACATCCTCCCGAGGATGTACACAAAACGAGGCCGAATAAAACAGAATCAAAAATCACTTGATCGCTGAATTTCCCGGCCACATTTCTACCTGCGATGAAGGAACGTATGTTCCACTACCGATGCCACCATTTCTCCCCGTCCTACGAAATGCGCGATGCAATTGAAGTGGCGAGATGGTTTTCTGACCGCTTGACTGCACACAGGACGGGAAGCAGCAGGCTGCGCCGTAGATTGCCGGTGCAAAAACCACCGATGCTAAAACATTCCACAAATTGCATTTCGAACGTTCTGTGCGGCACCGCACCGGAGCCGCCTGTCGAAGCCGGTCGGCGTACGGATCGAAGCAAAACCCGGCAGCCCGACGTTTTTCCACCCAATTGCGCCTGGAAACGCATCATTCGCTGAACTTAACCTCATTTGCAAAAACCCAATTTAGCGTGGCCGTGTCGATTGCGTCGACGATAACGGGGCCCGCAGCGCTCGATTCCATCTTTGCTTCCCAGCTTGGGTGGGTGGATATCGGGCGGTAAAATGATAAATCACGCTCCTTTTGCCAGCGTGTTGGTGGTGGTTGGTTGGTTAGCGCTGGTCATAATTCAGGACGGCACACGAATTTCCAGGACGCCCGGCATGCCCCACTGCCGCACTGTTTATCCCCGGCTTTCGTCACCCAATAATGTGCCTGCCCAATAAGGGGCTACCCTTATACACAACCCACATCAGAAGTTTCTGATCCGATCGGATTTGCGGTCGGGGACCCGGTAATGGTTGAGAGGAAACTCGTCGAAGCCGAGGGTACGATGGTGCCCATCATTTTCGGGCAAATTGTTTTACGCAGCAGCTGATAAACGTTAAACAGTTTCCAATTGCTTGGAGGGGTGTACTTTATTATTTTCGAGCGGTGTATCATAAAGCATCCATTGCGGGACTCGTGTTTAAATTGTCCTCACCGAACGTGCTTCTCAAATGCGCTAATCACATCCTCTAAAAAACATACTAATAGGCTAAAAACCCTTTTAGAGCAGAGCATAAACGTTATCGAAAACAACAATTTCGGCGAAAATTGTCTTTTAGGAATAAAATGTATGAATTCTCAGTGATATTACTCTGTAAAAACTCGGATAAACTCTCAGCTCGTCAAGCAGGGTTAAAGAATATTAAAAAAAAAAACGTTGTGTTATGAATTTATAGTTTCCCTTTAAATTTTTAATGAAACAATTATCATAAATTTTTGTAGCCTTTTGTAATATTTGTTTCGAAAATACTCTAACTTTGATACTCTAACTCTAACAATAAACTGGGAAAAGGCTTTTTATTACATCGTAAATTTAGCCAACTTAGATAAAAGTTAGGCTGTAAAACATTCTGTTTCATTGAGGTTCCCAGCGATTAAAAAAGATCTCTTCTAGCTCACTCACAAATGCTTGCTACTTTAGCGTAGAAAAACGAGCTAAGTAAAGATTGATTTAAAATCCTACTTCTTCTACCGGACTTCGATAGTTAGCTACTAAAAGGACGTTTACCGACGATCGGAGCACCGAGCCAATAGACATCCGGCAAACATCGTAAAGAAACAATACTCCTAATGCGTCGATTCTCTACCAGCACTCGCAAGAATGCACCCACCAGCATCGAGCAGCGTGTGGAATTAGATGTTCGCACAGCAGCAGCGAATGACGATTACCTGCGACCCTTTTTGCAGCACACAACACAACAGCCGGCCATAGTGTTTGCATTTCGTTCCTTTTGGCGCATCAGTCCCAGCGACGCAGTAGGCAAAACGCGTCTAGCGACTTGGGGTTAGGCTCGTGTTGGAGGGCATCCCGGTAATGGATGAGGTTATTTGTGCATCGTCGCAAGGCAAACACACCCTCGGGGGGGCCAATACTTATTGACCGATGGCAAACATAGGACCCCGGCACTCAACCTTCCCCACCACCTCGGTCGGACCAAACAAAGTGACCATTCGGTGGCGCATCGTTCGCTCGTTGATTACGACTCTTAGCTACGAGAGGGATTTTGCAAATGCGCATCCTGCAATCCAGTCCTGCTTTCTCTCTCTCTCTGTCTCTCTTCTTCTACCGAATGGAACTATTGCACCTGATTACACTCGGCTTCCCGGATGCGGCCCTGATTGAAGCGTTCGATTAGGAATCGGAATCTTCCTCCACACATCAGCCTGACGAGCACCTTCTTAAAGCCGATTTAAATGAGCTGCACGGAAAATCTGCACTAAAAGCCACGCCGTGACTTTCATTCGCCCACGTTACGCCACCTGCTTGCGAACCGCGCAAAGTTACACATTCGTGACGTGATTCTGCTGTAACGCGTGTAGCTCAAAACGCTCGCCGGAACGACATTAGCGGCCCACTATCAGATAATGCAATCGGAGCAGGTCGCTACGGAGAAAGACCACCGATTGTTTCGGCCACCGTCTTTGGTCCGGAAATTGATGATGATTGTAAATCGTCATTCAGCTCGGCGATTTCACTTCAATTCATCGTGGTGGGTGGCTGTCTGATTGTTGTCGAGAACGTTGGCGTGCCATAAAGGTCTACCTTGCTTTGGATATATGTTGGCAACATTGCCATATTTTACTGGAAGTACAAGGAATTGTCTTGATTTCGGTCTTGGTCTGGATCTTGAAATAGAAAAAAAACGAGTTAAGGTTAGTAACAAACCGCACCAACCGTAAATTAAACTTTATAAGGTTTTTAAACTTTTTGATTGTGCATGCAGTAAGTCTAAAACGCTTTTTAGAAATATATATCAGCTTGCACTTCTTTGTCATAATATTAGAAATAATAAGGAATTTTACAGTCGTCAGGTTATAAAACAGTTGTAATTAAGCAATAGATGAGCAAAATGTATTGCTATCCCTCATCAAGTGGCGCCATCTGTTGTTCGGCAGCATCAATTAAACAATTGACGGTTGCCCACGAAGGTGTTTTTACAACATTGCCATAAAATCTGCTATAAAACACTTTGTGTGCTAATCACGCATCAAATCATCGTTCAATAGCGCAGAAAAATCCTACACCCGACCATCCAACGACCAAGACGGACGGGGTGAATAAAAGTACTGACGCTAAAGGCCATATAAATGAAAAATGTAATTACTCTCCACACGCGATTCCACCAACAACCAATAAAAAGAAATAGAAATAAAAAACCGCAGCACCACTTCCGAGCACAATAAAACAGCAATCTGAAGCAAATGAAATGGTTGTACCATGTAATGAGACTGCTGTACCAGCGTGAAGAGCGTCGTGATCTTGAACCACGACCTTGAGGGGAATTATAATTCATGATCATTTACTATAGAGCTTCAAAAGAAAACAAATGCTCTCAAGGGCTACCTAGACTGGGCTGGACCTCCTCCGTTCCATGGTTGTACCTTTCACTTCTTCAATCGAACACTAAAAAACAACGTGCCACTGGATGCTGGACGCGCGTTGCCTAATGCATCGTGGAATCGGTTTCGATTGCTACACCTGACATTGCCATCCGAGCCCTGCACCGTCCTTTTCGGTACGGTAGCAATCAGCCTGTTGAACCAGCCGCTGGCTACTTACCGACTTTATTTCGCGGGCGCATGATGAAATCCTCCAGCAGGGCCTGGAAGCCGCAGATCTGCATTCGCACTTCGCACACGAACTGCGCCCAGTTCTTGGGCATCTCCTTGGACGATTTCATGAAGAAAAAGATGGCCAACAACAGCCCGACGGGCGCCCCGATCAGCAGCAGCAGACCCATTTCGGTGACGATGTCGTTACGTTGTTTTGTGATGAGTGCGTTTTCTGCTACGGACACTGGGTTCACTCTGCGAACGTTACGTTGGCTACGCTTTCTTTCGTTCCACTACCTGTAAGAGCGCAACCGACACAAAACTCGGTCACTTCCGACCCAATCGGAACACAACAGGGCAACGAAAATGGTAGAAATTCCAACCCGTTTCCCGTTAGTTTTGACCGCGATTTTGAATTCTTCACTCCTCCCCCAACACGCCCTCCCAAACACACCACAGACACCCAAACACAGCCAACAACACCACACACACTCGGTTAGCTTCACTCTTCCCCTTTGGCGGGATAGACACGGGTTTGACGAATGGCACGCACGTGCTTGAACGAACGTGCAGCAAACAACTGTTTCACGTGCGCGCGCACTCCGTTGTGTGTCGCGTGGTCGAAGATCCAACGTCGTCTGATCGCGACACGCCATCGAACAGTGCGCTGAACACCTTCCGATGAAGTTGGACCCCGGCACAAACACACTTTCGTGTTCGGGGAGGTAGGGAGTGGGGAATACATAAATTCGATTTTAGGTTCGCTTTTTTCTGCTTTGTTCGCGGGATGTGACTTGCGCGTGACGCAAGCGACGAACGTCGACGATCGGGTGAAGCAAAGCCGAAAAAATATCCGATAAAAAAAAAAACAACAAATGCGTCTCTTACCACACCAGGGAGTGAAAAATGAGCCTCGATGAATGTTGGTGTGAGGCGGGAAGGAGAGACGATTTGAAAATGGGAAGACAAAAAAAAACACAATTTTGTCTATTTGAACAGCAAGAACGCGAACAGGAAGCAAACTCCGGCCACTTGGAGCAGTGTCTGAGATGACTGGGCTTGTGGATTTTAAGAGATGGATGGGTTATCGCATCACTTCTGCCATGAGTGGAATATTTCTACTACTAAGTTTCATAATAAGACGTTTGAAATATTTCAAAAAATGAGAAATTTAGGAAAATTTGAAGTAGAAATCAAACTAAAAAGTGGAGCACCCAAAATGGACAAATAAAGATCGTACAATTTCTTCCTATCGTATCGAATGTATCAACTCCGTACAGGCCTTGTACGAATGATATTCTTTTAGCATCAAAAACCACCACAAATACCCTCAGCAATATACTTTCCTCCTAATGCTTCGACCGAACGAAACCCCCAAATTCGGTTACATAACATTTCTAAGCCACTCGCAGCATCAAACACCAGCGTCTATTATTGTGAAGCCATGCAGATGGCAAACGGGAGGCAGGGTGGTGCTTTGAGTGTGAAAAAGCAACTCCCCACCTTCGTGCCCATCTCCGTGGGTTCGATTTTGTGATTTACATGGCCATCGCTTGGGATTGCTTCAACACTTCAGCAGCCAATGCGCCACACGGACGGGGTTAAGAAGACACCGCCAAGACACGAAGCGAAGATCGCTGAAGAGATGAGCGAGCGAAACGATTTGCTTCGCATCGCAACGCACCCGCCGTACAATCCATGCGCAATTGAACAATTATTGTCTGGAAGTTGTTTTTTTTTCTCTCTTCGTTTTTCGGTTATTGTTGTTGTACCGGTGTCCGCGTGAAGGTTAAAGTCATTAGGCTCGCTGAAGGGGGTTGCAGATTGGGTGGCTTGCACTGACACCGAATGTGGAGCTTTCTTGGTGGACCTCTTCATGGGCGACGGACAGCGATTCTCGTGTGCAGCGATTCTCTTGATGATGTTGTGATGTGATTTTTCGCCTTTTGCATGAGCGTTCCTCGGCCACCCGTTGAAATGAACCGCACGAAACAATTCCACCCAGCTACGAAAGCAAACCTGAAGCACCAAATAAACCTTTCCCAAAAGAGACTTTTTTCGTCGCCTTCTTACGCCGACAGTTCTTGTGATAAACGGAACACAACGGCAGACACATGCACGGCAGATAAAAGAAACAAATCCAACCGACCGCGATGATGTAACACACCACCGGACGGACGCTGATCTTCACCCGCGCAAGCTTACGGGTCGATTTTGTGAAAACTTTTGTGACGATAAGCCAAGCAAGCGGCAGAGCGATGTGCGATAACTACGGGTGCCGCGGGTTCGGCATTCACATTTGTAGTGCTGATCTGTCGGTGCACGGTGGATGGTTTTGGAACCGTGTCCGTTAAGAATTGTGCAACATGTTTTAATTTGAAACATTTAACCAAACATTAATGCGTCCTATTTGTGTCGGGATTGTTACAATTGCAATCTGTTTGATAGGCGAATATGAGTTTAGTTTTACCGTTTTCGTTCACGCGGAAACGATCATGTCACTGCAGATAAGTTAGCGATCATGTCCCTAACTTGTAACATGCTCATGAAATAAAGAACACTCCGCGGGGTCAGCGTACATGTTTGCACGTGATGCAGGTACGAAAGATTGCGTGCCAAATTTTCGATTTGCGTGCAAAGCAGCTACGCAGCATTGTCCTCGTCACCACCATCTACATCATCATCATCATTGAACAGCAATATTGATGAAATTGTTCAACATCATCGACTCACTTTTGACGTCAGTTCCTTGTGCCGCTAAGGACAATTAATTGGATTTATTTGGATATCTTTTTTATTAGGCTCCGGTAAGACAACACGATACTGAAATCAGCAACGGTCCGGTCGGTCGGACCGAAAGCCAATTACGATACTGAAATCAGCAACAAGGGTACAAAAAACGGTTAGAACTTCTATGAAGATGGATGAAAGTGATACATTACGGTGGGATTAAGTTTCTGTCCGTTCTATGGTTATTTGCTAAAAATATGTACAGCGTTCTTTTCCGTGCAAGGCGTTGTTCTGCGTGTCTATCTTGTTTTGCCCACTGGCATGGAAATCCCACACCAACTAGGGTGTGTGTTTGTGTGGCTTATGCTCATCGAACCAGATAAGGGGTTTCGTGCCAGTGCGTTTCACTGCTCCCAGTCCAAGGGAGTAAATCCGAGAAAAGTCGTCGATATCGCGGTATCGCGCTGACGTTGCAGATTTTGTAGTGGTATTTAATAATTTTCGTACTTCGTACTTTCGTAGCGTACTTATTTGGTTCTCACATCAATCACTTTTCACTTGTTCACATTTTTGGGATTGAAGATGCGCTTTCTTGAGAAACCGTTTCAAAAATATCTCACAGGGTTTACGTTTCTGAGGAGCTTTAGGAACATTTAAACACTCTGTATGCGAAACTTCGCTTAACTTATAACAATCGTGTCAAGAATAACCTTCGCAATTCTTGTTCCAGTAAGTATACGATTTAACTCAATCGTATCGCACCTTTTGTTGGATTTTCTATTTTTACACTAATAACGTATTCTTTTTAGCGATACTTGTATTTGCTTCACATTTGTTCGAAACAATTTCACACAAAACACGATTTAAATGTATGTTTACGCGGAAAACACCGATAACACAAGTAAAAAATACCAAACGCAATCAAAATAAACAATGCACCGGCGACTGTTTGACATAAGCAAAAGCAGGGGTAGGCAACCGATCGCGAGCGTGACGGGGAAAAATAATTTCGAGCAACGTCTCGCATCTCGCTCGCGCATTTCGAGCTGCCTATCCTCGCCGGCGATCCAAATGGACGTTTGTTCGAGATTCGGAGATTGTGCATCTCTTTCTGGGGCGTTTTCG